>PVKZ01004865.1:0-67361 GCA_004027375.1 Macroglossus sobrinus
AAAAAAAATCCCTGGAAGAGAGAATTTCTAAATTTTCTTTCTTTCTTTCTTTTGTTTTACTTCTGAGGGGCTGCAAACATCTGTTGCACGCCTACAGGTTACTGCTGAAAACCTGGCGTGGTCCGATTCCTGATTCTGCCTGTGACTGGCGTAGGACGGGCAGGAGAGAGGGTGCCGGGCCCAGGTGGGTGCTGGGTTCTGGTTCCGACTTTCCCTGGAGACACCGGGAGAGCCCTCTGTCACACACGGGACATCGCGGCCTGGTCACCCTCCACTTCTGTATGTCGTGGGCTGGATGGTCAGGGACAGAGCAAGAGGGGGCACGTATTGGACCAGGAATCATTTCAAACCAAGAGACAACACGGCAACGAAAACACGGCGACATCACCTTCATGGCGATGAAACTTGTTACCCAGTGTCTGGGGGAAAGTGAGGTCACCATTTCTTGCGCCTCGTTTGAAGAAACCAGAGCTTCACCAAAGGGTGGCCTGGAGGGGGCCTGGAGGGGAGGCTTCGGCTGCACCCCCTGCCACCCTGGCCCGTGGTTGCTCCCAAAGCCACTTCCGGCAGAGGCCCTAGTGCCCTCTTCCAGTGAATCTGTCACTACTCACCTTTAGACATTCTAGGGTCCCTGAGAGGCACAGGCCTTTGCCCAGCCCAAATACAGAAAACGGTTAAAGGTTAAAAAAGAAAAAACACACGTCACCGGCGAGAGGGGTGTCGGGAATATGGACGTGAGGTTCCTCGTATGAGAACACGCAGAACGAGCCCGCGAGCTGGGAAGCCCTTTCTAAGATGCTGAGCCCGGAGAATGCGACTGGGAGCTGGACGGCGGGCTTGGGCGGGGAGCTGGTTTATGCGGCAAGAAAGTCCCTGCCGTGGGCCGGGCGGGGACGCTGCCACACGCACGGGCGCGTTGCATTGGTGGCGTCTGGGGGTCGGGGGCCGCCGTGTCTGCTTGGCGTCAGGGGACCATGCACACTGGCCGGGTCGGCAGCCCGGCCCTGTGCCTCCTTGAGCTGCGCGTCAGCTCCATCGGGTCTTGGGCTGAGGGGAGCCCCTCACGCGCCCGGCATAACGGCTCCTGGTGTTGGTGGAGGTGGCGGAGGCTGGGGGTGGCTCCAAAACTTGTGTCTGGGGGTGCGACCGACTGCAAGGCTGTGTAAGCCACATGCCTCATCTACAGGAAGAGAGAGAGAGAGAGAGAGAGAGAGAGAGAGAGAGAGAGAGAGAGAGAGGCCTAGTGTCTCTGGCCACGGCTGTTGTCAGTGTCCCTTTCTGCAGATCCCCGAGAAGCACACCCCGAGAGCAGGCCGAGGGATTCCCCCTGTCCAGAGCAGGGGCTTCAGCCCCAGAGGACCCCAGCTCAGCGTCCACTGCTGGCCGAGGGCCCTGAGGCAGGCCTTCCCAGGCGGGGACGGGTAAAGGAGCAGAGATCCACGTCCCTCCCATGCTTTTGTGACCCTCCAAAATGCCCCCCTCCCAGGACCTGGTCCCTGAGACCTCTACAGCCTGACCTAGCTGCAGGTGATGAAGAGAGAAGAGAAGACAGCGAGGGCCGTGCCCTCCCCTCCCCGAGGGGACAGCCTTGCTCCCACCTATCCCTGTGGGGAGGGGAGGAGCCCGGCCCCATCGCTGGCCCCCCGACGGCCCAGCTCCATTTCCAAGGTGGCGGCAACGGTAGCCGAACACACACACACACACACACACACACACACACACACACACACACACACATCAGGAAGACGCAGAGACCTCGCCGGGTCCTTCCTGACGTCTCGAGCCGCGGAGCCCTATTTATTTTATGTGACAGTCTCTTCCTTCCCCCTACCATGACGGAATGTTCCGTGGCGTATGTTATGATCTTTAATTAAAGGGAACTTAATTTGCTTTCGAGGCATCCTTTGTTCGCGAGAGACACCCCAGGGTGTTTTAAAACCAGGTTTGGAATCGCTGCCATCGAAGCCTGGAGTCGAAGGCGGGTCTCGCCGCTGTGGACAGACACCGGCTGCCTGGATATGGCGGGGGGGGGAGGGCAGTGTCTGTTTCTGTCCCCCCTCAATTCTCCCCGCCCCCCAAAAATCCGCACTTCAGTTTAGCCCTCCCCACTTGCCACCGGAGTTGTCCGCCCACCTTCCGGAGAACACAGACCCCGTCGGCCACAACGATGGTTGAGAGGGGGGACGGACCATTTAGATGACAAATGGCCTTGGAGACACTGCCGGGGAGTCCAGGAGCGGGGGGGGACGATTAACGGGCACGGGGAGGCCGCCGCATCTGTGATGGCAGAGCCGGTCGCTGGGTCCCCACTGCTGTGTTTACTGCTCCTTAATGTGGTATTGTTTACTCACAATTAAACCCTTTACCATTAATTTAACTTTCAGATGCTGAAATTGGTCACACAGCCCCGCGTCCCGAGGCCCGGACAGATGTGTTCGGTACACTTGTTTAAACACGGCGCTCATTAGGCGGTAATGCATGTATAGCAAGTTGATTACACCACAAAGCAGGGCGCTTTATCATGGGGGCCTCTCGGGCGGCCCGGGAGGGGCCGTCAGCTGCTGCTGTCACTCTGCACCCCCCCCACCCCCCACCGCCCGCCACCTCGGATCCTGAGTGACGGGCCGGCAGCCACCTCCTCGCGGCCTGCTCGGAAGTACACGGCTTCCCGTCAGAGCCGCCGAGCTGCCTGGGAGGAGGTATTAATTGTTGTCAGCCTCCATTTCACACCCCAGATAACAAACGAGCACCAACCCCGGCAGTGTTTAAGGAAGATAAACAAGGCGCGAAGCCCCTGCAATTAAACACGCGTGCATATTTTAACAGGGATGCTTCCTGTAAGAGACGGGGGACCGCCCTGAGCGAGGGGACCCCGAGTGGCCCTCCTGCCCTGTGACCGGGGAGGCTGCCGGCCCCCCGAAGCTCAGAAGGGGACCCCACGTTTGCAGTGTGGTGCCTCTCGGTGAATCACGCGGCTTCATTCATCTCGGGTGGGGCGAGGAGAGGAGACTCCCTTTGATTTCCTCCGGCCTCGGAAAGAGGGAGCCGAGGGCAGTGGTTAAAGCAGGCGATTCTGAAGCTGGACTACCCAGGAGTGAGTTCTGGACCTGCTTCTCGAAGCGGCATGGCTGGGGCCAAGTAGCGTCCCCTGAGCCTCAGTTTCCCCATCTATAAGGTAGGAAGGATTAGACCGCACACCTCCCGCTGGATGAGGGTTAGTTAGGGGAGGCTGGGGCACGGCGCGTGACCCCCGGCAGACAGCGAGAAAGCGTCCGTTATCCATCACAGTCCAGGCAGCAGATTTGACTTCTCCCTTTTAATAAACAAAGCTCCTTGGCAGTCGATGGTTAGGAGCAGGGATTGGTAGGCTGTCCCTAAGGTGAGCGGTGTGACACCAACGTTTGTCAGTCAGTCCTCCTTTCCTGCACAGTCCCGAGAAGGTGGCGGGGGTGATGGGGTGGGGTTTGGGGGACTCAAACCAGAAGCTGTTGGTGACGGTTTCACCTCTGGGCAGCGTCAGGAGGCCTAGGAATTGGATAGGCCGCCGCCGTCCAGATATTTCCAGATACTTCTGCGCCAGCCTCTGTCAGGATGAATCTGCCCAATAACCAACCCCATGTGCTTCTGCTCCTCCCCCCTGCTCCGCCCCTCCTCCCCAGGTTCACCTGGCTCTGCAGAAAGTCTTCCTAATCCACGCGCCCTTGGGGGCTTGGCCCTCCGTTCTCTGTCCCTTCGTTCAGGCCCTGACGTGTAGACAGTGAGGAGAAACTCCGGGAGCTGGGCCGGACGCTCTGTGCTCCTCCACTGCTGTCACTTTGTCCCCGTCGTGCGAGTCCAAACCACCTCCTCCTCCTCCTCCTCCTCACGGGGCCTTGGCATGTGCCGTTCCCTGTGCCCACACCGCCTCTCGCCAGGCCGGCACCCTCCCCTCCCCGCGTCCCAGCCCAGGCCACCCCTCGTCCTCGTCCGACCCGGCAGAGGGGGCCGGCCCCTCCGCTCCGCACCCTTAGAACTCCTCGTCTTTTCCTCTGTGGCGTCTCTCAAAACACTCATTCCTTGAGCCACTGTCTGTTCAATTCCATTTCCCAGTGAAGGCGGAGGCCATGTCTGTCTGGCCCCCACCTGAACCCCAACACCTAGGACGTAGCTCGTAAGTTTCCAGAAGGTGTTCGCGACGCCACCGTGAGCCGCCGGGACGAACCAGAGCGTCTTCCCCGGGGACCTGGGGGGGGAGGGAAAGTGGGTACTTCTCAGGATGCTCAGACGAGTGCCGCTCCTTCCTTCCTGCCGGCTTCACTGCTGGAGGAGGCGGCGGGCGGGGGGGAGCCTTCCGGTGGACTCCCCCTCGGCGAGGTGCTGCCGGGGCCTCTGCCACAGCCGCGAGTCCTCCCTCCCCTTTCCCTCCGCCTCACCAGAGACGCCGCCGTGATCCGCCCTCGGACCAGGCAGAGGATGTGGCTCTGCCTTGTGGGTGCATCTGAGGGAGGCGGGCCCGTCGTGCGCTGGTCCCCACAGCTGCTTCCTGTGGGCTCTGTGGCTGCCCGTGTGCGGCCACCTCATCCGATCTCATCACCCTCGATAACCATCGCCTGGGCAGGATCTGGCACGAGACCCGGCGTCCAGCTCCTCCACATCCACTTAGATTCCCGCTCACACCGTTGGGATCCAAACTCCTGACCCTCTCGCGGAGAGCAAAGATACCTTCGGAGAACAATAGAAACGAAACGAGCCTTTCCTTTCCCTTCCTGGTTGAACTCCGGTAACTCAAGCCATTGGCCGTCGATCCCGTTAGCCAGCGCGTCCCGCCGACCGCCAGGCGGTCAGCGTGGCTGTGTGGGCCCCTCCACGGGCGGCATGTGGTCCCAGCTGCTTGTGCCGTGGTGGGAATGGGGTCTGGGGGTATCGGGGTGGGCTGGAAGCTAGGTTAGGGGGACCCCTTCTGCGTTCCGCCAAGAGGCTACTTACTTCTCCAGACGAGCATTTGTTCGGCTGTTTGTTTGCACTGGGTGGGGATTTGGCTCTGCTCACATATTAAAAACCTGGAGCACCGTCTCTCAGTAATGAGACGTTGTCCTCCAGATGTTTAAAAGAAGCCTTTAGTATTTGAAGCTGCTTGGAGGCCTCTGGGCACTTCATTCGAACGGCTGGCATTCCAAACGAGAGTGGGTGGCGTCACTCTCTCTGCATTCCCTCGCTGGCTGGGCTCAGACCCCTGAGCCCCAGGGTTCCCGTGAAAGGAGCCCAGGCATTTATTGTGGTGGCCCCTGTTTGGGAACAATTGGGGCAGCCACCCATTGAATGGGTGGCAGAGGGGACCTCACGGCACTGCTGGCCCCTGTCAACCGTCAGGGCAGCTCATTGATTGCTTTGAAGCACTCGAGTGAATCCCTCAGAAGTTTCCCTTGCCCGAATCCCACACAATCGCCGGTTCTCTCTTTATTAGGCGCTTTGAGAGACAGCCTGGTCTACACCTGCCTTTGAAGGGGCCCCCACCACGGTTTTAATGACCTCCATCCGTCAAAGGGAAAGTTCAGAGTTCACGCTTTTGTCTAAGTCCCAGCAACGGAGGAGTCGAGGGTGCTGGCTGGTCCGGCCTCTTTAAATCACCCGCCTGAAAACTTTCCCTGTGACCCCACTCATGTCAAAACAGCGAGCTGGCCGCTCTGGCCATTGTCATCGGAATAAGGGCTAAGTGATGCTGCTTGGTCATTACGTGTGCCCTGATTGGCAATCAGGGTACAATAGGGGGTCATTAAAGGCCATAAAACTGCCAAAGCTCTGAAAAGGGGCCTTTGAATGGAGCCAGAGGGCTCGGGGAGCCTGCCTTCCAGGAGAGGGGCTTTGAGCGGAGCTGGGAGGGGAGAAGTCAGAGCCGTCGGAATTAAGAGGTTTCTCCCCGGTGACACCAGCAAAAACTGATCTCCTGATGTCACCTTCCCAGGATGCGGGCTCTTCCAGTCTCAGACGAGAGTCACTGGGGGCAACCACACAGGAAATGCAGCCCAGAGGTAAACGCTCTTCGTAAATATGTAATTGTGAGTTAAAGAGTAATGTACATACGTGTATATATATACACGGCTCTCTGCAAGGAAAGGGGCGGCTCCGGCCGAGTGCTCGCTTCCTACCGGGGCCTGTTCTTGGCACTCTGCAAGAGGTCACTTGGGTAAACCCCGCATCAGTCCGCGGAGGAGGGTCACGGCTATGATAGGCATTCTTGTAAAGCGTTTTCCGCCTTGGAAAGGAACCCTGAAGAACAGAAGGACGGTCCTTCTGCTCACCGAGTCCCTGCTACATGCCCACCGTTGCCAGTAGCTCATTGGATTCTCATGTCGAAACCGTGTAGTCAAGACGCGTATCATTCCCGTTGTGTAAGGATGAACAGTATGGAAGTGGGAAGGCAAAGAGGGGTGATGTGGCTGGCATGCTCAGCCTCAGGGGGTGCCCAACACGTCAGCGTCGTCAGGAGTGTCACCTCGGCTCTGGTGCAACCTCGTGGCCCTCTGTGACTTGCCTCGGCATGGCCAGCTCGACCGCCGAGGCTCTCGACCCCGAGTCCAGTGTGGTGTGGGAATCCCGGGTGAGGCTGCAGGAGACACGGTTTCCAGACTCTGCCCTGCTGTGCGGCCTTGGGCAAATCACTTCACCTCTCTGGGCCTCCGTCTTCTTAGCTGAAACACGGGAGGGGTTGAGGTGAGACCTGGGCCAGCTCTGAGCTTCTCAGACTAGGCACGTCTCTGCCTTGGGATAAACCCAGGGAATACGCGTGGACCATATTTGAGATCGTCTGTTTTATTCCAAGGTATGTAATTTAAGAACATTATTTTCCTATTTTATTGGAAATATATTCTTTAGTAGGAAGCAAAACGCCCGTGGACTTTTCAGATTAACAAGTAGCCTGGGGAGAGCATGAAGCCCTATCCAGCATGGGTGGCCCCATGAGCGGCTAACAGGATCCTCTGGGTTTGGGAAGTGGAGCACCCCCCAAACACTAGAGGGGCAATCGAGTGAGCTCACGGATGAGGACGTGCTCCACGAGCTAGGAACGCAGGTGCAAACACGAGGGTGAGCCCACACTGAGATGACTTGGGGAGGGGTCCCCAGGCTGCAGTTCCAAGCTCCAGCTCTAGCTAAGGGGGTAGGACCCTGGGGACCCTGAGCAGGACATCCCAGTAGATCCCAGCTCCTAATGTCCTCACCTGTGAGAAGACAATAAGCTTAGCACCCAGGCCCTAGGGCGGCTGAGGAAGCCCAGGCAAGGCACGCAGGACAGGAGTTTATGTCCTAAACTCCCCGTGACGATCAGACATCATTAGCATCATGACCCGGCTTTCTTTCTGCAAATGAAACTCTTCCTGCAAAGAACTGAACCCACCCATAGTCCCTAGGAACTCTGATCTCTGACTCAGAAGGAAGAAAGAATAAAAAGGAAGGAAAAGAGGAAGAGAGCAAAATGATGCGTGTTTTGATGTTGTCTTTCCCTTGGTCAAGGTTCCCTTGGAATGAATTTCCCCTTTTCTATTTGCAATGTTAAAGCCGTTGAGATTCGAGTTCACATTCTATCCCTTGGCTGAGGGTTATGTAGATTCTCTCTGCCCATCTGTCTCTCCTGGAATCCAGCTTTCTCCCTCTGCATCTCTGGGGCCTCCCTTCCTCCCTCCCTGTCTCTCTTGGTTGGTGAGTGGGAGATTTTCCTCTGAGGCTCTAAGGTAGCCTTTCCCTGCCCCTTGCTGGAGGGCAGGGGGTGGCCTTTCAGGTGACACAGAGGAGAGACACTCTGTGAAGCAGCCCTTGTCTTGTGGGTGAGAACCTGATGCCTCCACCAATAGCTGCTACTTCCTGTCCTGCCCTCCCCTTGAAAGGCTCATTTCCACACACTCCCTTGTGCCAGGAAACTTCTGGAATGTGAAGGAGCCACCCTAGACCCCATTGTCTTGTCCGGTGTAAGCCAGGTGCGCCCATGTGGGTGGAGATTCCCCGTGATGCCCTCCCTCCCTCCGGGAATTTCCCAGAGCACATTTGTCTCCCTCTGTGAGACAAGCAGGATGTCCCGCCCTCCAGTGCACGTCGTGGATGCCCAGAACACGACACTTTTCAAAATGCCATCAATCTCGCATCCTGCTCCTGTGAAGAAGTGGCCTCAGGACCAGGCGTGGGCGTGAGTTTCAGTTTGCATGATTCCAGTGATACCTCTGGAAAAAAGAGACCCACTGTGTCCCTGCTCAGCTCATCCAGAAACAGACTGGAGTTTGCCAGTTGGCTCCTAGTCCATTCAAAGTCCGCTCAGATCTGTAGATGCTAGCCCATGCTGGCCACGTGCTCAGATCCGTAGATGCTAGCCTGTGCTGGCCACGTGACCTTGGGCCGTTCCCTTCCCTTGGCTGGGCCCTAGTTTCTTCACTTGCAAAATGAGAAAGATGAACTTGATCCTTCCTAAGGCCTCTTCTAGCTCCAGCTTTCCATCTCAAACATTCCTTCATTTATTCAATGCGTGTTCACTTGGTACCTGCTGTGTGTCAAGCATCGCGGGCACTGGAAATTTTACAGTGACGGAGGATAACATTATTTCAGTTTTGATGGTGCTAAGGACATCTGAAAGGCCGGAAAGTTGTTGACAGACAAGGAGGAGAAGGAGGAAAGAGGAAGGAGGACCAGTGAGGAGGAGTTTTGGGGGGGACATGTCAGATCCATCATACGATGGACTCACCCGCAGAGGAGCTGAGTCCTCCCTCCCTAGAAGTGCTCGAGAATGCAAGATGGTGCAAGCCCTCTCTCCCTGGGAGGCTGCGGCCAGGGCAAGGGCTGTCCCAGGCACAAGGAAAGGGAGGTGCAGAGGCTGGAAGGCCCAAGCTCCACCTGGCGGGGCCTGGACACATGCTGCCAGGTCTACCCACGGGTGGTGGGGACCCACCGAAGAGCTTCAAGCCGGGCAGCGGCATGCTCAGAGTTTTAGGAAAGTCACGTCGACCGCAGAGAGAGAAAAAGCCCGGAGCAGGAAGGCCAGTCTTTAGGAGGCTGATAAGTAGCCAGGGAGAGAGATGGTGCCCTCCGAGCCAAGGTAGCATCTGTGCAGGTGGAGAGAGGGGACAGGTACTGGACATCAAGAGGGGGTGGGCTCCAGGGGGCTGGGTGACTGACCGACTGGCCACGGGGTTAAGGAAGAGTGTGGAGTCAAGATGACACTTGAGACCAGATTTCACAAGGGCTGTGAACCAATTCTGACTCAGAATCGGGTCACTTTGGGAGTTAGCTACAGGGAAGTGGTGTCTTCTTTCTATGGGAAAGTGTGCCAGCAGGTGATAAACGTAGTTACCAGCAGACTTGAGGCATGGGAACCAAGCCATCGAAGCAGCCTGTGCATCGGTCAGCTCGGGCCGCCATCACAAAACACTACAGCCGGGGCAGGGGTGGGGTGGGGTGCTTAAATCACAGACATCGGTCTTCTCACAGCTCTGGAGGCGACATGTCCAAGACCCAGGCGTCAGCAGGGTCGGTTTCGGGCGAGGCCTCTGTCTTTGGCTTGCAGGTGGCCCCTTCTCACCGGGACCACACGCGGTGGCCGTTCCTATGTGTGGGTGCATGGAGAGAGCACTCTGGTGACTGGCCCTCTTCTTATAAGGACACCAATCCTATTGGATCAGGGCCCCAGCCATCCTTATGACCTCATAGAGCCTTAATTACCTCCAGAAAGGCTTTACCTCCAAATATGGTCAAATGAGGAGTTAGGACTTCAACATATGAGTGGGTGTGTGTGGAGGAGGGCAAGGAGGGGGCACAATTCCATCCACAGCTACCTGAATGTCCCCTGGGACTGCCAGGCATTGACCCTTTAGTTGCCGGGCTGTGAGGACATCTGCAGGTCCTCGGGGAAGGGGGCCTAGGTGCCCAGGGGCCAAGGCCACGTACCTACTGGCATGGAAGTGTTTTAACTTCTAATGACTGGCGAGGCTTCGCCTGCACAGCTCGGATGAATGCCAGCCCCGCGTGGCCATGTGGACCAGGGTGGAATGGAGTGTGTGGGGTTGTGCCAAGCCAGCAGGAGCAGGAGGCGTCAGAACAAAAAAAATTAACTGGGAACGATCGGGGTGAGGCGAGGCCTTTAAAAGGCGGATGAAATGCCTGCTTTTGAGAGTTGTAGACGGGAGCACGGTCCAGGGCTGTCTTTTAGAATTGTAACTTGGCTATTTTTTGCCCCTTGGACTCAGCTCCCACCTCGATGTGCATAAAGGGAGCAGCCGCATGGGACATCATCGCTAACCAACGGGAGGCCCTTCTCTCTCTCTCTCTCTCTCTCTCTCTCTCTCTCTCTCTCAAGCTCGCTCAGAAGCCCGGCCTCATCTGGAGGGACCTCTGTCCCCAGAGCTGTAAAACAAGCTCTTTTCGGAAGCGAACGGTGCACAATAGTGTCGAATGAGGTATAACGATTTTGTAATGTGAACTAATGCCACCGGGGACCTCACGGACAGTCCCACTTTCATTAAACTTACCCGACAGCAGGGTCTGAATACGGATTTGGAGGCGGGCGACGGCTGAGGCCTGTGTGTCCATAGCACCCGCCGGCTGCTCCCGCACACAAGAGCGCTGTGGGACACGGTGAGGGCGATGGCTGCCTCCCGTCTGTCCCCTCGCCCTGGGTGTTCGCCAGCTGAGGCGGGGTGCTGCCTGCCCCACTCTGTTCCAGATGTGTTTGCATCTCTGGGAAAGTTCCGTTCACCTTCTGCCGGATCAGACAGGGCGTCTGGCCATTGCCTCCAAATTAAGGAGGCTCCCAATGACATTCATTCGCTCCGAGGAGGAAGCATGCCTAGCGATGACCCCCAGCATCTCAGAGTTTCCTCCCCGCCCCCCGCCTCCTTCGTGTTCCAGAAGAAGGAGCTAATTATCAGAAAGTCACATCCGGGAAGGACACACGGAAGAGACCTCGGGAGAAAATAACGGGGGACGCCACTTCTCCCCGCCCAAGGGTCTGGTCTGTGGACCCCACGTCGGAAGGCGTCCTCGCTGTCTCCGGGACCTGAGGGAGCCACACGCTGCCTGTGTCCCGGCCACCACCACCGCCGGATGAGAGAGAAAGCGATTCCCAATCACGACGAACTCACGCCCCCCCCTTTTTTTTTTTTTCAACTCTGCTAATCTTAATTGAATCAATCTCCCAGCCTCTCTCGACAGTGAAAGATGGTTCAAATCTGGGAGGCCAGGCTGGGCACGACTCCTGGAAGAGGAAAAAAAAAAAACTCCCTTCATCATTAATTTGTCCGTTCGCTCCCATTTGGCCCCATTCTTCACTGTCTCGGCCGTGCACCCCCCACAAGCTTCCTCCCTTCCTAATCATCCCTAAGTGTGCTTCCCAATCCGCTCACACGACGAGAAAACCCATTTGCCGGAAGAGGATCTGGCAGAGCAGCCCCGCCCCCCACCCCAACCCCCTCTCTCTCTCTCTCTCTGGTGCTCTTTCTCCCCCGTTCTTGCTATAAAGTCTACTTTGGCTTTAATTAAGTTCAATGATGTCTCTGCTACAATTTTCCTGACACGCCGGTAAACAGGTTTAGAGCTGACTTTGCCCAGGAGTTGAAGCTACTGGGCAGCCAATCGCTCTTCAGGAAAGCATCACAGAGAAAGCCGTAATCCTAGGACGCGTCCTGATCCTAGTGAGATCCTATGACGGATTTGGAAATGGAACGGCGATGTCCTTGATTTGCCTCGAATGGAAAACGACTTATATTCTCTGAATTAAAGATGACGTTTTCAGAAACCGCTCTTTCCCTCAATTATCCAGAGCCCTCACATGTTAGGTATAACTGCGATTTCACCTTTTTTAACATGAGTCCGATGGTTAGTGAGAAGTATACAGGAGGTCAAGTTGAGATTAAAGTAGCATAAGAGAATTTGTCATCCGTGGCCATTGCTTCTGGCTTGGACTGGTGCAATAGTATGCTAACTGGACCTCTGGATTCTACCCTTCCCACCCCACACTCCATCCTCCAATGAGAGAGTGATACTTATAAAACAGAAGGCATCTCATCTCACTCCTCTGCTAAGATTTCCTTGAGTTTCCCAGCTCACTCAGCATAAAAGCCCGAATCCTTGCATGGGCCTGGCTTCCGGTAACTTCTCTGATCTCATCTTGTATTTCTCACTCATTTCCACCCCAGCCGCTTTGGTCTCCCTGAAGTGCCCTGATGGTGTCAACCTTGCGCCCACCTCCGGCCTTTGCACTCGCTGGATGTTCTCGCCTCCCTTATCTGCTTGGTTCTTTCTTTTACTTTACTAAGGTCTCTAATTAAATGTCCACTTATCAAGGAGACACTTCCTGACCATCCTGTCCAATAAAGCACCCCTGTCACTCTCTACTTTATGTTTCTCTATGCAATTATTTTTATCTGATCTATTTTTTTTTCAAATTTCTGTCTCCCCCATTCGATAGCAAACGCCACACGAGGCTGTGCCCACCCATCGTAGATATTCGTTCAATATTTGTTTAATAAAGGACTGTCATAAGATTCACTGAGAAGCCTTGGGTGACGTGGGACTCTCGAAGGCAAATGTTCACGATTTCAAAATTCATGAAACTAACATGGTCCACATGGATCTGGAATTTCCCAATATCAAAGATGAGAAAAGCCCACACAGGACTCTTTGTGCTAATAAAAATCATTAGCAGTGTTTGAAGCTAGTCAAAACACAGCAATAGTCACACAGAATTATAGTCAAATCCCATACTATCCTGGCCGGAGGGTGAGACTCTTCTACTGGACAGTGTATTTTTGTGGTTATTTGAGCCCAAGTGCTTAACCCAGGTGGGTCGCCAGTCACCGGTGGATTTATTGTAGCCTCTTGGTTGCTCCCTGGGCCCATGCAGGCCACCTCCTCTAGGCTCCTCTGCGTGCAAGTGCCAGGTGGCAAAGCAAACAAACCCCACCGTTCTTGTCTCCCGCCTCGCCATAAATCGGTCCCCAGCCTCACTCACGGGGCCGACGTGCAGTCTGATTTATGCCGTTCGTGAGATTTATAGGTTAGTCATTTCACATAAAGAAATCAAACCTCTCAAACATGAGTCCTTACCCATAAATTCCAGAGCTGGCAAGTGTTTGGAAACTTTTTGCTTTCATTCGATGATGCCTGCATTATCTGAGGGATCACACCGGGTAGCAGCAGCCTGCGCCACCGAAATTCCAGTCCAGTGTGGCCAGCATCACGCTTTGTGCAAGGGGTACTGAGGAACCGTCGTCTGATTTGCTGTTCAAATTGGAATCTGCACCCAGGGTGGTGGAGGGTAACTTCCACTCGGCCCCACAAGGCACCTCTGCCCCGCCTCGTTGGGGGAGGTGCAGTGTTCACATGGGAATGGCTGCTACCATCAGCAGACACTGTACCTTCTTCATTGGTTGCTCTAGTGAACTTGGTGGACAGAGCGTTCTAGAAAGTTCCCCGCTTCAGAAGTAAGAAAATAAATGTAGCTTTGTGTGAGCGTGCCATTTTTAGGCCTTATTTCCTAATCTATAAAATATGGGAATAAACTAGAGAGCTAATGGCTACGATCACCTTTCACGCTCTATTTTATAATTATATGCTCTAGAAGGAAAGAAACACTTCCTAGTTTTTCTTCGTATTTTCACAGGGTTTGGTGCAAGGAGAGATGCCCGTATGTTTGTTGAATCGAGTTTGATTTTTTTTTTTTTTTTGACTCTGGAGGTTTGGAGTGATTGTGGGTGGAGGTGGGGAAGGAACTTCTGTTAAATTTTGAAAGATTTAACAAAAATCTTCAACGGCTTATGAAAATGAAAATAATCCTTTAGTTGATTTAGTTTGTATAGGCCACTTAAGAACTACGTGAGGATTTCAGCCTCAAGAATATTTAGACTGAAAAATAAATCTAAGCCATCTTTCCTTTGCCTAAAATTTAGTAAATATGGGAGACATTCGGCTTTTAAAATTTTCTTCTTTATTTCTTTAGGGCTGATAATTGTCATTTTGAAAGTAGCGGGGTTGTCTGTGTGTTTTCCACCACTCAAAGAATGATAAATCTCACCATATATGCATGCTTCTATGGAATATATATATATATATTTTTTTTTTCCCGTGTAGGTGACAGTTTTAGGTTCCTTCTAAGCAGTGATAAAAAACTCACAGTTAATGTATGATCATTTTGCCTTTCATTATAATGCAGAATTTCTCCATGCAAAATCAGGCCAAGAAATGAGCCTAAACCCAGGGGCAAAATTCATTCATTATGTATGTGCGTTATTCCCCCAAATATTGATAATACTTTTCATAATAATTACTTTACATACATTAGCTCTTGCCGCTATATTAGTATTAAAGATACCTTTATTAATCTTGAATATTTTGCTGAATAATAAATAGGATCTCAGAGGCTCGAGTTAAAAGCTGCTCTTAGCTAGAATGCTGTAAATCAGTTGTTTTATGAATAAAATTGGCTTCCATATTTTTTTTTCCTCGGGATTGCTTATTTAAATAATTCTCCCATTTATCGAATGTGTGTGCATATTTTTTTATTTTGCATTTATTTATTTATTTTTTTTTACTAGAGACACGTCCCCCTGCTGCTGCCCTCCCTCCCTCCTGGGTCTCTCTCCCTGTTGGAGAAAAATGCAAAAATCACATAAACCTTCTAAACCCTCACAGTCTGAAAGGGCAAAGACTCTGCATTATTTAGCAGGCAATGGGCATTCCTGTCCCAGTGCAGCTCTTTCGAAAGCTCGATTTGCTTTCTTATTAACAGATAACAACAATAATGATAATGATAAATATCCTTTATTGAGTGCTAACTATATGCAGGGCCTTGAAAGTATTAGCTCGCTGAATGGCCACCCTGTTAGTTGAAAACTGTTGTTTCCCCCATTATATATGCGATGAAACTTGGAGAGGAAGAGCCACGTAGCTGGGTAGGGATTGATTCAGGATTTCAGCTCTGGTTAATCTGACTCCAGAGCCCATGCTAAGCTGTCCCTGAGATTAAAAGTCAGAGACGGGTGTTTGTGTGCTACTGAAGGAGGGACCGGGTCACAGCAGTCTGGCCTCGCAGACCCCTGATGGTTCCAGCCGGGGAGACTCATTATACTGCCACTGGTGGGGCGAGGAGGCCCACGGAAAGCGGACACGTCTGCGGGAAGCACAAGCTTGGGTGTGACACGCACCATCGTACAGTACTCTCTCCCTGGAATAGTTCCTTAACTCTATCCTCTGATTGTGTCAATGGCTTCTGAGACTTCTTGTGTAGCGGCCAAAGCCTTGCCCACTCTTGCTGAGTCCAATTGATCGATTGATTGATTGGGTCTGCCTGGAGTTAGACTGTGTCTGAGGCAACATTGCGATGGATTGCCGATGCCTGCCATGGGCTCAGGATGGGGTGCCCGGCAGCGAGTACATGGTGGGTTTGCTAAACCCGGGCTAAGGTTGTGTGACGGTTGGATGGCCTGCCTTTCAAGGGATTCTGAGTTGGGGACTTGGAATTCTGGGTCTCCAAAGAGAGGAAGGCCCCAGTGAGGATGCGAGTCTTCCCTGGAGCAGAATTCAGGCTTCGCCAATGCCTGTGAGCTGTTCCCTGTGAAGAGTCTCCTCTTTGTGCCGAGAGCATCTTCCTCACAGCGCTCATGCCTCGCCGAGATGCCCTTGTTTACTATTTGCTTGTCTTGTCTGTTCTCACTGCTGGGATGCAAACCTCGTGAGAGCAGAAACTTGGTCTGACCCTTTTACTACATTACCCTAACAAGTAGAACTCTACCTAACATTTAGTAAATGTTTGTTGAATGAATGAATAAATAAGCAAATAGTTCTAACGATTTCCCCAAGACCTACACTATCCTTTGAGAAATGCCCACCTCTCTCATCTCTAGCCCATCTTTTCCAAACACCGTCTTCTGGATTTGACCACTCTATGTGGTTCTGGATGTTCTTTCTTAATTCCTCTAGCGTCTTCCAGTTTTGCCATTTAACCATGACCCACGTGTGTCCAGGGTGCAGACACATATTTCTAAAGTAATTTGTATTCCTAAATATGGCCTCCTCAGCTCCCACAGCTAGGGGCAGCCTGGCTTAGTCAGGTTTTAGATATGCATATTATTATGTAAATGTACTTGCATTGAATATAATTTCCTTAAAAATATTTTCCAGTGGAAAATAGATCTTCTTGCAGGAGAAAGCTAGCCAGGCAGCACCTGAAGAAAGCCTCATTGTCTGCACGAAGCATGCATGAGACATGCATGAGTATGAGACAGTTCAACAAACTATTTTTAGAAGGAACAATGACAGAAACAATAGCTAGAATTCACTGAATTCTCGCTCAGTGCCAAACACCAAACTAAGCACATTGGAAATGTGTTTGCATTTAAACTTGCCGAGAACCCTAAGAACACTGGTAAGGATCACCCCCCTTCCCCACCCAGGTTACAGATGAGTAAACTGAGGCACAAGAGGGTTCGGAACATGCCCCAGGGGGTCACTCAGTTTGAGGAAGAGCTGTGACCTAATACAGTGCAGGCTGACCCCAGAGTCCCTGTTTAACCTTTCTGCTATCCCAACTCCAGGCGCTGGGATCCCAATTTTGAACTATCTTTGAAGGCATGTCAGAGAAAATGTTTAAGTAAATCTGGAGGACTAAGAAAACGATGCATCATACCCATCTCTTCTTTATACCTTTTTTTCCATCGTTCAAGCTGCTCCCAGAGACTCTCTAAGGGATAATTTGGAGCAGCCAGACACTTCTGGTTTCCGAATATGTGAAACGAATTAGAATATAACCCAACTCCAACACAGCGCAGAGAACTAGACGCACTTGGTCTTTTAAATGGGACTGAGAGTTGCATTAGAAGGCTGACTGTGTTGTTCTCCCTACAGAGTTTCTGGAGGATGATTCCAGGGAGGAGGTTCTGCTTCTTTCTTTAAGGGGACATTTGAAATGATACACACACACACACACACACATACACGCACACACGCACACGCACATGCACGCACACGCACACATGCATGCACGCCCACAGACTTTTTCTTCGCATGACTAAACCAGTCTCCTGTGACCTCTCTTTAGTGTGGCAGGGACTCAGGAACTGAGCCTGCAGCTTCCGCCGACCCCAAACATTTAGTTGCATTAATCACAGAGCGGTTTTTGGGCTTTGAGCATCTAGAATGAAAGACACTTTCTCGGCCAGACATTGATCAAAGAGTCTACAGGTATCTGTACATCGAGGGACATTAATCATCTCTGCATTATCTCGCCCACCAGTAGAATATGTAAATGTGATTCCTGTCACTGATAAGGGGAAGTGAAATTATTCTTAGAGATTGGTCCATCTGGAGCGGTTGATACCATCTTACCTAAGACAATAGGTTGTAAAGATAAATTTTTTAGCATTACTAATCCAGCGTTGCCAATATCCGCGGAGAACGGAGAAATTTAAAACCGGACTAAGGGTGTACGGTCAGAGGAAGCAAGGAAAAAAAGTCCCAGCTTTGCTTTAGTTCCCGCAGTATTATTTGGCAACCTAGCAAGAGAGATGCTTTTTGCATAATTAAGGAGGCCATTTTTGGAAGGGTCTTGCTGGGCAGTTGGGGAGTGTGTTCTGGGAGGGTTCACATCCAGCCACAGAATTAACTCTTCACACACACACACACACACACACACACACACACACACACACACACAAACAAGACAAAGGCCTCCGAATCCGGAATGGGATTGTCATTGTTTCTACAGACTGGAAGCGCAGGAACTCCAGCTTCTGGAGGGGACTCTCTCCAGACCCGTCGGACCCAGCAGTAGCCCCTAGTGGAGTTTCGTCAACGTGTTCAGTGTAGAGAGGAACAGAGGGGATGGAGGAGCTGTGTACAGAAGATCCAGGCCTCTGACGCCAGCCACGGTCCTCAGTAACTCTCTGCAACTTCGGGAAAGGCCCTTCCTAGCTCTGTTTCACTTCTTGCGTATACGAAGCGAAATGAATGGATTTAGATGACACCTTCTCCGTGACAGAATGATGGGTCTTCTTCGATGAGCCATCTAGGTTGAGGAAGTGACGGAGTTCGGTGGAGGGCCTTGGGATGCTGGCCTCCAGAGAAGTCTCCTGCTTCGCCTACTGGGTGTTCTCAAAGCCTAGAAACTGTGTTTCTGTTTGGTGCTGCTGGTCTTGGGAGAGGCTCTGTTTATTAAAGAGACCTCCAGCAAGAGGACACATACATTTGAATGGGAATTGTCTTGATATAGTACTCAGGAACTGAGGACAGCAGGTCCTGGGGGGAATTATTCCTTTTTGAAGTGTGAATGCTGACATGTTTTGCTAAAAGTTTCGAAAGTCAAAGTTACCCCGGGGAAGATTATTGACGATCGATGGTAAGCGTGAGTTTTCAGGGTCTGTCGCTCCCCGCACCTGTCCTCTCGTCTTTTTTTTTTTTTAATTGCATTGATAAATAGAAGAAGCAAAGAGTTCTAAATTGTCATTTTCCAGCTTGAGGCAGGAGAGAAGACAAAAGGCTTTGATGGGCATGAGGATGCTCGTTCCTAGCGATTAATGGTGGAATAGCACGAGGTGGGTTATTAAAGGGTAAAGGGGCCCTCCCTTTGGAGACCTTTAAGGAAAGGACTTAGTGACGCGTGGCGGTCTCAAAAAGGAACACAGTAATTTCCTTCCATGATGTCAGTTTCCAAAAGGTCAGAGATGTTTTCTTGCCCCAAATTCTTAGCTTTCATCACATAATCCATTATGAACCTGCCATCCACTAATTTGCCTCAATGTTCCTTGAACATGAGGAGGTAATGAGTCCCTCAACATTGTTGTCCCCTGTGAAGGTTAAACAATGTCCCTCGTGCTCTATGGGCTGCCTACTTTGTAGTTCAGGATATGGCAAACACCTTTCCCAATCAATTATGTCCTCTTCATCATCCGTCTTCCCAGAACTGGTAGTCTTCATTCTTTTTTTTTTTAGCTTGTCGTCAAATAAAAGGTTTTCTATTACTTGCTAAAGATCTTAATTCTTTGTTTCATGTGGTTGTGTTTACACTGTTGGTTGTGTTTGACATGTTTCTTCGTGCAAGATTGTTATGCGTGATCACTCGTCTATTGTACAACAAACTATACGATTGTGCTTTTTTGGCCAAACACATTAGACCAGATTCCTCACACTCGTTGTGAAGAAGTCGTCCTTTGAGCCTCTAATCAGCATTTCTTAAAGAAAGGACTTTCTATGGAAAGTTCTAGGTTCCAGAGGTAAATGGTTCTGAGTGGAATGTTGGCGTTCTTATCGCTTTTGATGCTTTGGTGAGCCCTGGGCCTTTCAAGAAGGGGGTGACAGTACTTAGCATTTTCTACGTTTATTTGACCACAAAATCCTCTTTTCTGAGTGTACTTCCTGTGATGGTTATCCACAGGGCATATGCTGGGGTATGTGAAGAGAGTTTACTCTATGGAATGTTCCAGAAGGAAAATAGATTACATTAGTCCCAGATATTACTTATGAGTTTAAGACTTCATGATCACTTGTAAAATTTGCTTATTAAATATATCCTTTATAGAAGAGACACTCTCCTAGTCTGCTGGTAGGATTAAAAAATGATTTTGCCTTTCTAGAGTTGATTTCACAATGCTTCTCAAAATGTTAAAAAAAAAAGTTAATACCTAGTAAGCAGCAAATGTTTTTTAGGAATTTATTCTATGTAAATAATGATTAAATTCCACTAAGTTCTGATATTACTCCCATATTGTTTATAAAGTTGATATTTAGAATATTTAATGACTGACATGGCAAAGGTCTCTTACTAGTCACAACTAATACCTCCTGTAGAATACTAGTGTGGCTAGACTCAGGCACAGCAACTAAATTTCAGCTCTAACTCTTTACAGGATCATTGAAACTGAAAAAAAAATCACGTGATAGAAGAGTTACACAAATTGTGATACATCTATATAATGGACTATTTCACAGCTATGCAAAGTACTGTGATGGAAGAGTATTTGACGGCACATGCATTCTTGAAATATTAACTGGGAAAAACAGATTAGAACTATATATGGATCATGAGTCTGTTTTGAAAATGAAATCAATGTTCATGAAAAAATATTGGAAAGATGCACACACAGATATTAACATCAGTTATTTGGGGTGGTAGGATTCCAGGTAAATTTTTTTTTTCATTTTATTAGTCCCTATTTTCCAGGTTACGGGTCAACAAACTATGGCTTGCAAGCTAAATCTGGACCACTACCACCACGTGTTTTTATAAATAAAGTTTTATTGGAGCACAGCCAGGCCTATTCATGTATGTACCATTTATGGCTACTTTCTCCTCTATGACTGCAGAGTCGAGTAGACGCAACAAACACCACACTGTCCACAAAACCTAGAATATTGGCTCTTTACAGAAACAGTTTGCCAAGTCCTGGCCTAGATTATCTGCAAAAAAAAAAAAAAACACCTTTTACTTGTACAATGGAAAAGCTTAACATGAAAATAGAACACAACAAATTATGGGGTTTCACTATCAAAGTCGCCCCTTTTAAAAGATGGAATATAAAGAAAACTCTCTCAAATGCTTGGTTGCATTAATTCTAAATACTCACACTTCTCAAAAAAGTGTCAAGGGAAGAAGGCAACAGAAATCTAAGGACCTGCTAGATGCCATCTGAGGCGGAAATGTGAAGATTAAATGTGAAGATCAACGCAGAATGTGAAGATTAAAGTTTCAGACAAGACTCAGTTTTAGCCAAAATACCAACACGATGCATCTCCCCGCCTAGCTGTTTTTCCTTCTCCTTGTTCCCAAGCCTTCCCAGAAAATTCCAGAAATACGTCACATTGAGAACAGTACATGGTCTATCTTCTCTCCTGCGCCTCGAATTCCAGCGGCTCACCTTATGACAGACCCCTCCCCTACTCCCCACTGATGCCCTGCAGGAGACAAGAGATTCTTCCCTGGAGAATATCAATGACCCCCCCCCCCAAGGAAAGACTAATAGAGACTGACAAGTGGGTATCTCCAAACTCAAAATGTGGCCTTTGATCAATTATTAAAACACACAGGGTGTCCAGCTCACTTTTTAGAGCCTCTCTCTTAAATAGAAACACAACAGCCAAAGATCTTCAGGTATTTGAGGAAAGTCTTCAACATGAAAAAACAAAGACACCTACTCTTTTCCAAAAAAAAAAAAAAAATGCAAAGGCAAAAGATAAAGAAACCAGAAGAATGAAAACAAACAACTATAGCATCTTCAGAGTGATAACTGAATACATCTATGGAAGTCAACTAGTGGAGAACAAGAAAGAGTTCTCAGCATCTGAAAATATGGTAGCAAAAAAAAAAATTAATAGAAGAGTTGGAAAATAAAGATGAGAAAAATCTTTTAGAAGAGTACATTTAAAAAAACCAGAAAGATATTAGGAGGAAATTTTTTTTTTAAAAAACTAGAGGCCCAATCCATGTGTCTTTTATCGTACTGTCGGGAAGTTTGGGAAGAATGCACACAGAAAATAAAGCCCCTTGGTATGGGAATGGTGGGCATTGCAGTCTGAGAAATGAGTTTTAATTAATTCTATTATAATGTTTCATAGTTGAATAAAGTAACCTTTCTGAGCCTCAGTTGCTTCTTCTGTAAAATGGGCATAATGATAGGACTTGTCTCACAAGGTTGTTTCTGGGATTAGACAATAGCTATAGACCACTTAACACACATTCCAGCTGGTGGTGCTCATTAAACGTTCGTTATGATTCCTACGATGATTAGGACTGGGGCAGAACATGCTGTACATGGCACCTGCCCAGTTGGGCTCTTCAGGGTCGGGTGGTCCAAGAAGAGAAGGGAAGGTAGGACAGGGCAGAGGTGAATAATCTAGCATCCAGGAGCACTCGCTCTGTGCCTGCCCCAGTGCTCTTCCTATGTCCCCATTTCACAGGTGAGAAAACTGAGCCTTGGAGAGGCTTGTGCACATCACTCGTGCAGACAGGAGCTGGCGTGACAACCAGGCTTTCTGCCTCCAGGGCTCTCGTGCCAGGCTCAGGAGGGTAGGGGTCCCAAGGACTTCCATCCCTGCCCTTTCTCACCCTTCTCGTGCCTGGTTCTCCTCCATGGAGCCTTCTGGAGCTAAGTCAGGGAACTCTCAGGCCAAGCCCAGGGCAGGAAGTTGGATCATCAGCCATCTTTTAAGGGGGGTAATTAGCTGACTATGAAAACAGCTTCTTTAACCACAGCAATTCGCCCCACTAAGGGAGAGGGGACGTCGATGTTTTCATTACAAACGGAATCGTAGAGGGGTTTAAGGCTTAGGAGTGTTTGGTTTGGTTTTGTTTTTTAAAGGCCTGAGGTGGAACTTGGCATCTACTACCCCAGCCCAGAAGAAAGGAAGTTTATTTTCTGGGTCAGATGAAAAGACTTGGGCTTTCTTGATTTTTATTCTCATGGAAATGGAGCAACTTGCTGCCTCAGCTGACTCTCCCAGACCCCTTTCGTCCTCTCATCCAGGTCTTTCTCTGCTTTTCCAGCCAAGTGAAGGGGAAGCAGTTCAGGAAAGCTATTCGAACAGGAGGGAGGGAGAGAAAGATGGAGAGAGAGAGAGAGAGAGAGAGAGAGAGAGAGAGAGAGAGAGAGAGAGAGATTGAGATGAGAGAGAGAGAGATTGAGAGAGAAGGAGGGAGGGGAGGCATACTGGTAAGGCAGCTCCAGGGTGATGGAGTGGGGGCTGCTGAGAAGCCAGAGGCCAGCCTGAAGGTCTTGGGGTCCAGTGGGAACAGGGTGGAGCCCAAGCGAAAAGCTTCAGAGGCCACTTCCTCTTGCATTACCTTAACCAAGTTGCTTAACCTTTCTGAGCCTAGTTGTCACATCTGTACAGGGAGGGGATACCTGTGGCTTGTCCAGGGACAAGTCTACCCAGCATGCTTAGGGCGTAGACTGCCTGGCTTTGAACTCTAGCCCCAGCCTTTACTTGCTGTGTAGGCAAGTGACTTAAGTCTTTGTTTATGCATCTGTAAAATGGGAATGATATTATTATGGTTTCGTGAGGGTCCAAGGAAAAAGTGCTTAAAGTGATGCCTGGCACGGAATAAGTACTCAAGAAACACCAGTGATTGGATATGGTTTTTAATAGCGTCGTTAATATGGTCTGTCCGGTTTCTGTAGGGAGAGAAATGGACAGTAAAGTTGAGTTTAGGCCATTCTATGGAGAGATTTATATGCTGAGCTAAGAAATTCCAGGAATCAAGGAGTTCATTCGACTCCTTCAAGAGATCAACTTTTGATTTAAGAGACCGAAGTAAGGCTACTTTATTCAACCCACTCGAGGGACAGATAGAAATCCCGGGGCTCAGGAAGAGGCGGTAGCTTGTGTGACGTCCCACTGACCTGCCACCAAGAAAGGTACCTTAGAGGTGTCAGTCAATAGACTTGTCATCCTCTCTTCTAGAAATCTCCCAAATTACAGCTCTGCTGTTGCTGTCTAGAATCCTTCCCAAAGGATCTGAATTTTAAGGCACCTTTTGTATTCACAGGCAGGCACTTGGAGCCCATGTAAGACCATTCACACTATAGTATGAATTAGTCCATCAGAACATTTCCAGTGTGCTAGCTAGCTGAGAGCAGGGTCCTGCTGGGTAGGTCCAGGGACAGATACATTGACCCAGGGTAGAGGTAGAGCCTAAAGCCCTTCTAGGTCAGCACCAGGGTGGTTGCGGTGGGGCTGCTGCAAAGCCAGATGGCAGCCAGAGGACCCCACCGCCTCCCTCCCCGGGGACACCAAACAAATACCTCTTTCCAGCTGCGCCAAGGCTCTTACAGCTTGAAACCTACTCAGTTTAAGGGCAGATTTCTATTCAGTTTTGGGCAGAGATTCCTCATCCTTCCTGACCACTCAGAACCAAAAAATGCTCAAAGAATGTTTGGCCAGTGGTATCTTAACCTCAGGGGCCCATTTGCACATCGGCCCAGTGCATTGGGTTCAACCATTTCCCCAACCCACAGTATCTCTGAGTTCCATTGTTACTGCGTGCATTTGCTCAGCTCCGCCTCCAACCGGAAAGGACTTTGGCGTTGTAGAAGGATATGTTAAAGAAAACAAGATGGCCTCCAAGTCCCCTCACCCATCCCCTTCCCTTAAAGGAGCAAAGGCAGAGAAGAGGACACGGGCAGGACAGTTGGGGCTCCGGTGAGAGAACACAGTCCATTAGCCCAGGTAGCTTGTCTAACGCTGGGCTACACCTGATTTGGTCTGGGGTAGGGGGGGTGATTCTGGCCTTTCTAGAAGCTTGGATGGAGTCTGCTTTTTTAACTCTCTAAACGCCGCCATTGTTTAGAGACGGCTCGTAAAGAGACGGCTGAGACAGAAGTCTAACTGTTCCTTCCGTCAACTGGATGGCAACCGTAATCATGGAAACCTCACCCCCTTCAAGGGGCCGCCTCCCAAGGAGCCTTTTCTTCAGATCGCTGGTTCGCCCCCTCGGTGCCTAGCTGTTGGTAGGTCTACTATGTGTCTTCACTCTTTGGGGTTTGGGGGATGCAAGGCTCAGGGCCTCCCCGCATGAAGTTTACGTCATCATCGCGTATGTGTTCGGGCACATTATCCATTCAAAGTCACCATGCTGAGCCGTTCTCTAGGACCCTCTCTGGGTACGAGGAGAGGGGAGGGGGTCGATCAGGGCCCAGCCAGAGACACAGAAACCGCCTCAGTGTTTCCAGCGGAGGGACGTGAATGCAGGGCATTGATCAGGGCTGGAGGGAGGAAGCGCTGAGATGCCAAGCACTGGGCAGGGAGGTCACTCGGGCAGAAGGAACAGCCAGGAGCGGCTCTCACCCACCTCTCCCTGGGCCTGAGGGACAGAGACAGAGGCTGCTTCCCAGGCCCAGGGAGCGGGGTCATCGGTGGACGCGGCAGCCATGCCGGGCTGTCTGGAGGGAGGCAGAGCCACAGAGGGGTGCAGTGTCTCCTGAGACCCACAGGAGGTAGGGAAGGAAGGGAGGGCGGGGGGCCAGGTCGGGGATTGTGCGTGGGCACTGACTGAAAACACCGTCCACACTCCGACCAGGGCTCCCATCTGCTAACTCCCCGGAAGCTAGATTTCACAGGAGGCCGAGACCCGCAGGCAGCCTGCAGAGCCAGCACCCCCACACCCCACTATGGAGCAGAGCGGAGCGGGGACAAGCAGGCGATGTGTTTACAAAGCAGGCCTCTGGCCGTGGAAGAAACCCCTCGGCAGCATCGTAGATGGCGGCTCAGAATATAAACTCACCCTAATGGTCAGGGGTAATCAAGCAATTCAGCGCCACGTTCTCCTGGAATACTGTAACCAACAGCCAGCACCACCGCGGAATACCTTCCTATGTTCCGTCCATCCTCAGCTGTGAACATGTACACATCCACGCTTCCCCGAAGAAACACCAGTGACTGTGACCGGGCCATTTTGCAGAAGAGGAAACTGAGGCAGAGAGAAGGCGACTGACTCCCTTGCCCAAGGTCAGGTCGTGAGCCAGAGGCTGGACCCGACTTTGAACTGCAGTTGGTCTGACTTCGAGTGTTGGGTCCTTGACGCCTGAGGCTTCTGGGGCAGGGGGCTCTGCGGCTATAGCCGACGCTGGGCGTGGGGAAATCTCGGGAGCAAAAGGCAGCCCCCGGGGATCAGACTTCGAGGAGGAGCCTCCTTTGGACACCGCCCATACCCGCCGTACACACACACACACACACACACACACACACACACACACACACACACACACACCCCGAGTAGTATCTGAGCGTCTGGGCCTGGCCAGAGGCCCGGCGAGCTGGCCAACGGGCTGTTGGCAAGACCACGGCCCTGTTGCTCGGAGCGCTGGAGCCAGGGACTCAAAGGGCAGTGCTGCTCATTTGAAGATGCGTAGCGTGTGTCCCTGTGCCAGGAACCCTCCCCCCACTCTGCCCAGTTGATGTCAGATGGGACAGACCCTACCTGGGACTTTCCTGGCTGCTCCTCCCCGTGGGGCCTCCAGCTGCTGCTCTGAGGCGGCCTGATGCCTCCAGGATGCCTGGCCCTGTAGACTGAGAATGGCCACTCTCTCTCCCTCTGAAGCTCTGGATGTCCCCCCCTGCTGCCACCGCCCGCCACCCCAGATCTGTGCATTGTCAAAACTGGGAAGGGGCTGGGAAGAGGCAGAAAACATCCCGCCAAACAGGTCAGACACACGTCCCCTCGGCCCTCTCTGGCAGCCTCCAATCATTATTGCATGTCGAGTACAAGCCATGTCTTCTTGAGAATGTCAGATTGTCACAAAGAGGAAAGTCGAGTCGAGGTTGGGGGCAGGGCACCGGGGCAGGGGGCTGGGTGTCTGTCTGTCTTTGAGAGCCGTGCCCCTGGGTTTGTGGTGTGGCCTTCACACTTTGTCACAGGCCTCTGTGCGTTCCAGTGTCCGCGGCCTGGGACACCGGCTTTATCACTCCCTAATCTCAGTTTAATTGCTGTGGTCAATGTCCCCTGCACTTAATAACCCACAGCTTGGTATATTGTTTAATATGGCTGACACACACTCTGCTTTAAATGTCAGCACTGGCTGGGCCTGGGGACTTGGCAGCCTCCCTGGGAGAGAGATGGCAGGGAGCGGCGTCATCTGCTCGGCGTCTGGGATGCTGGTATGTTGGCTGCAACGTCTCTTGGCTTGAAGGCTCAGCTACTGCCCAGCCCTGAGCTGTTGGATAACAGTGGCCATCTCCAGCCCGTATCTGAGGCCTAGCCAGCCCCGGCCCACTCCCCTCTCGCTGCGTCCCACCTCGGGGGTCTGTGGTATGGAAAAGGGGTGTCCATCCTCAGAGGCTGCCATCTTCAGCTTGGAGAGGATGTCGTGTCCAGGCACAAAAGGGGGTCCTGCCGCCCCTGTGCGCTGTGTGGGCTGGTCTCCATCGTGTGTTTGTGACTGAACCCCCAGGGGCAGCTGCTGGGTAAATATCACACTCTGGTTGCAGGGACCGTAAGCAGCATCCGTGATGACAGGCGTGCCGAGATGGCTCTGCCCGCCACGGGGTCCCGTGGTTGCACTCCGTCGGCACACCAATGGGCCTTCCGAGGTCACCTCTCAGCTCATCGTCACCGCCACTACAGCTTTCTGTGGAAACTTCTATTTAACCTACAGGCCAAAGGCACCCAGAAGCGTCTGCACCGAGTGTCTCTCTCTGCCTCCTTGGCTGGACCCCTGACCCAAACCGGGCTAATCGGCTTCTCTCTCTTGGAGATGAGGAATCCAAGATGAAGAGACAGCACAGAGGTGTCTGAAAATGTCCCCGACGTAACTCACAGACTTGGGAGCCGTGGGGTAGCCGTGTGGTGCCGCTGGACCAGGTCTTAGAGGAAGCAGAATGAAACGTGCAGAGACACAGAGATGCAAAGGGGAGAGTGACGGCTCTCTAGCTACGGGTCCCAGCCCTTCCCCAAAGGGCAGCGTTTCCTGCCTTTAACTTCCAGGGGACACCATGAAGCCTTGTGATAAATCCCCCCTTTTAATTGAAGCGTCTTGGGCTGGGTTTGTCATTTTTAACCACGAGCGTTGCCCAAAACAGTCATCACAGTCAGGCAAGTGCTTTGGCACAGAGCTGGCCAGGCTGAAGACTCATCCTCTCTCTTACCGTGAAGTTATATTTGAGACAGGCTTGAGGGGAAGGTGGGAGTCTGTCGAGGGTCACACTGGCTTCGGGTGGGGGGAATGGGTTCCTAGGGCTGGAACCTGGGGCTCCTCACCTTGGTTGAGTGTATCTTTCTACCCTTGACGTTCAGGGGGTAGCTAGACTCTGGCGTTTGAGCCCCAGGCCCGGCCAGGGCCGTTTGCTCTCGTCTCCGGTCTGCTTCCACTGTCCAGGTGACGACAGCCTTTTCCGCCCCTTTGGGAAACTCAGGCTTACCCTGGAGCATCTGAGAGTCCACATGGGACCCTCCTAAGATCTTAATGGTAATTAAAAAAAAAATCAACAGAAAAAAGTGAATATAATAGTAATAAATGTATAGTGACAAATCCAAGTTAAATCCTTGATTTAACTTGTCTCATTCCAACACCATTGTAAAATATATTTTAATTATTATTATTATTATTATTATTTTCTTTTTTATGGTGGAAGGGACCACCAGAGCAAAAGGGCCTAAGGCCCACCAGCAATGTCATCACGTGGCTCTGTCTACGTCCCCCACTCTCAGCACAGGTAGGGGTTCTGGTTTCCTGGGAACCCCAGGTGGAGCCCCCCTCCCCCACCAGAGTAGGTCGATGGGCCCTGTATTGTTTAGCAGGATCTGCAGGGAGGGCGGTGACCCCAAGTGTCTCTGCTGCTCTGACTCACATCTCCCAGTCTGGCCCTGTACAGCTGGGCAGGGGCATTGCCCTGGTGACCGGGGATTGTCACTTCTCCTCTGTGGACTGAGCTCAGAGCTTAGCCAAGCAGAGGCCTGAGCCCGAGGCAGCATTGCCCTAAGACTGCAATCTTCGCCTGGAGAGGTGCTCAGCCCAGAGGTGTGGACAGCAGCCCTTACAGACCACCAGGCACTTGAACTTGGTCTGGCCTCACGGAGGCTGGAACCAGGCAGCATCCTCCTTCCTCTCCTTTCCAGAAGCCACAGAGACATGAGAGCTACCAGTGCCAAGCTCGTTCCCTCCGTTATCGCGTTTAGTTATTCCGGAAGCCCTGCAGAGGGGCACTCTCATCAGCTCCATTTTATAGATGTGAACACTGAGGCTCAGAGAGACAAAGAGGTTTGGTCAAGTTCAGAGAGCGAGGAAGTAGCAAGGCCAGGATTTGAATTCAGGTCCTGCTGACCTCCGAGCTTTTCCTTTCCTCATACCCTGTCCCTCCCAGGTGGCAGGGCACCCCCACTCTCCACACACACACAGCGGGGCAGAGTGGCACCGGGTGGCGTTTCCAAGGTGGGGCACGGATATGGTGTCCTGGCCGCACACAGGGACAGCATGCTGGGTGGCACCCAGAATAACCTTCTGTTTGTTTATAGTTGTGTGGGCATAGAAGCAAACACACGCAGTTTATACATCAAAATCATGATTTCCTGACTCTTGGCAGAAGATACCCAAGTTTTTACAAGAGAGCTGATTTAAAGAAAAACATTAAGTAAATAATGGTACAGCTGATATCTGGATAAAGCAAAAAAAAAAAAAAGTAAAACAAAAAAATGTTAGATCTTGTTTTATAGGAGAGAACTGTAGACCTTAAATCGTAACCTCTGGGTTTGAGTTTTCTTATGAGCATCTTGGAGTAGGATTCTTCGACGCCCTTGGACTTGGTTTCCTCGTCTCTGAAATGGGGAAGGGGTCCAAAGGGTCAAGGGGGATGACACCCGGAAGGCACAGAGGTTTGGGGGAAGTGGGGAGCAGAGCCGCCAGTCAGATACTTCTCTGGCCAGGAGCTTGCCAGCAGCGGGCGGGCGGGCGGTTTTGGACGAGAAGGACAGAGAAGGACCGGGCAGAGCTCTCCGTGCTTAATCCCACTTGGGGCCCACCCAGACCCCGGGCCTCTCACGTAACGCGATATAAATCCGCTTAATTGAACATGACTCTTAATTGCCAAAATTACCTGTAACATTAGCTTCTTTTGCAGCTGTGCCCTCTCCTGGGGCTGGTGCCAGGTCCCTGGGGAGGACTGGGTCCCAGGCGGGCCGGGCCCAGACGGAGGAGGCTGTCACTGGGCCTGGCAGCTCGGCAGAGGGCCCTGGAGTGCTGGAGGGCAGAGGAGCCAGGACTGGGGACCTGTGCTTTGATGCTGAGGCCTCTGGACCCACGCTGTTCCTCTGAACAGTCCGGGCCGCTGGACACAGCTATTCTGACTCCTCCTCCGAGAAGCCTTCCTTGATTAAAGATGTCAGAGGAATCTCTCATTTTCCTGGAATCACCTCAGATCCTGGAGGTCAGGGCCTAGCCCGGCCTTCCTGTCACAACTCTGAAGCACAGAGCTCGTGACACTCAACCAAAGAGGCCACTCAGCCTCGCTGACGGTCCGTAGTAAGCAGAGGGGACAGGAGGCACAGAACGAGCTCTGGGGGTGGCGTCTTTGACTCAGGTGTCCTCATTTCTGCCTGAGAAAGCAGCTCGCTCCCCCGGTGGCTGCCACCACCCCGGTCTACCCCGTGAGGCCCCTTCGCAGGGGCCCAGGCTGCTCCTTTGTCTGGGCTCCGAGCCCAGCCCTGGCACAGAGGGGATCTTCCATGCTTGGCGTCTGGACTGACGATCGAATGGGGTGAAAGAAGGGACCCGATCCGCAGAAGTCCCTCCTGCAGAGGGCCCGTGTGTCTAAGATCCGTGGGACCAGGTTTGGAGTCACATCCAGTATTCTCCATCCGTCTCCAGCTGGGCTCAGGGCAGACTCGGGCCCTCCGCAGAGGCGGCCTTCCCCGGGGGCGGGGGGGGGGGTGTGGCCTTGCCCGGCCTCATGATGATCAAAATACCTGCCCTTCCCGCCCGATGCTCTATCAATGAGGACAGCCCTTCTCGGCATCCAGTGTTCGCGATGACATGGGAGAAGGAGGCGTGTGTGTGTAGCTGTCTGTGGGTGTTGAGGTGGTGATGGTCAAGAGCTTGGAGGAAAGGAGAGTGCAGTAGGGGGAACAGATGTGGAACGGGGGGTACAGGGCACTGGAGGCACATTTTGTGTGCGCCCCCAAGATGCCAGTGTCCTGTGATAACAGGGTGGGTGGTGCGAGAGAGGAGAGGCAGAGCTGCTTCCTGTCTGAGTCTTCGTTCCTGGAATCCCCCATCTCCAGCTGCTGGAAAGAGACGCACGTCCTAGGAACGTAGCCTGGAAAAGCGGGGAGGCGTTTGCCCCGCGCACCAGCCGAGAGGAAGGCACGGCGGGCGGCAGGCCTAGTGTGGGCGACGCACGGAGCCAGGAGCGCGTGGGGTGTGTTTGGGGCACAGCGAGGAGTTTGACATCGCAGCCTCGTTGAGTGCAGGTGACACACGGCCAAGGAGATGGATGTAGAGATTGGCTCGAGACAGATTCACGGAGACCTGGGAGGCCACAGCGATCCGGTCGGACTTCACCCTGCGGGCCGTGGGAAGGATCTTCAGGAGGGACGTGCGTGCTCAGACTCGGCTTTTGGAAGCGTCACACCGGGAAGGATGGGGGAACCCCGAGCGTTAACCTGGAGATTCCCAGGGGTAGGACCTCAATACTATATGGCGCTTGCACAGTGTAGCGTAAGCGGCAACTCCAAATGCGAGAAGTAAGTCCGAATGGAAATAAATTCACTTCTGTAACTCAGATACATTTATTCTGAAAGAGAGCTTCGCACCGCTATCGTAAATAAAAGAGCCATTTGTTTTCTAGCGCACGTAAAAATAAACACGGGTGAAAATAGAGCATCCGCTCAGGCCAGCGTCCAACTGAGTGTGAGGTGCATCTGTGAACGAAGGCAGTGGCCGTAGCCAGAGAAAGAGGGGACACGCACAGGGACACACTTAGGACGTTTTGGCAACAATGGAGCGAGTGGCTGGAATGGGGTGAGGGCTCTCTCGGACGTGCCGGAGGTCTGGGTGATTAGTGCTGCGATTTAGTGACACGGTTCGCACCCCTGGGGGTGTGAACTTTACCAGAGGTTGCACTGTGTGTGTTAAAGTTAAAATCGTACAGAAAATGCTTTGAGGGTTCGGTTGTATCCGAGGTGGTGGGATAGGGTGGGGCAGAGGGCTGGGTCACCGGGGGACTTCTCGAACATGGTAGGGAAGAGCTATGGCCCGGGACCCTGGGCCCTGGACGAGGCGTGTGCAGTTAACCTCAGGGGGAAACGGAACTTGCTGGCGAGGTCGCCAGAGCAGAGGGCGAGGCCGTGTGCACACCCCAGCCCCGCCTGTAACTGGAGCCACGGAAGATCACTGGGACTGTGACATCAGGGTGGCATTTGTGACCTCGCCCCAACAGGTGGGTGGAGCGTTTCTTACTTGAACGCATTTCAGCCGGGGTGAGGGGTGAGCCGGGGTGAACTCGAGTCACCGCCTTGGCAGTTCCCGACCCCTCCCGGGGCACCGGGCCCTGTCCCATTTCCCTCTGGCTGTCTATCCCAGCCCACGCGAAGCGAGGCCCCTCTCCCATCCTGTTGACTCTTCTTGCTGTGGCGGAGAATTTGAAAGCCCGGCCTCTTGGATTGCTTTTCAGCTCGCTGATAAGGCAGAGGAAACATCTGTGGCTTGAAAGATGGGGGCGGGGGGGAGAGGAGAGGGTGGTTATGGGGACAGAAGTGTTCGGTCTTCGCTTGATCTCAGCCAAAATGGCCGAGAAGCGAGGAGAAGTTTCCCGTCGTGAAGAGCATTGGTTATCTCCTTGCTAGACGCCTCTGTTGTGGACATTAAATGTATAGGTTGCAATGTTAGCGTGACGTGGAGGAGACAGAAGGTTTAAATCCAGGAGGAGGGAATTCGAGACGAATCGAAAAGAAAATCCTGCAGTCACATTTCCAGAACTAAATGCAGATGCATTTGTTTCGCTTTCCCCCCCTGCCCCCGACGTCTGGCCCAGAGAGCCTCCCCCTCCGCCGTCCCCTGCCACCTGCGATGCACGCCTTGGCTTGACTGTCAGTTTCCAGGGGCCGGCTGAATGACCTCGGCACCCGGCTGAAAGCGATTCGGACGAAACCTGATTGATAAAAGCAGCTCAGATCCCCCAAAGGGATCACGCTCGCGAGCCACCGAGTCTGCCATTCACCCCTCCTGCGTAACCCCAAAGAGGGTGACTGACGAGCTGGGAGAGGAGCTGATGTGGGGTCTTCTGGGGTTGGTCCAGGAGCCAGAGGGAGGGCTGCCTCCTGCAGCATCCTTCCCTGCCCCGCATCCCCGCTCGCCTTGGTCCAGACCCTGGATCCCAGGGCGACTCTACAGGAGCAAGCAGCCTGGCTGTGTCGGGCTGCTGGGCGGGCAGGAGCCACCGGCTTCAGGAGGGAGACTCAGCTTCGGGACAGCCACAGCACCACCTGGAAGTGGGACATTTGTTGTCTGATGTGTTAGGTGTTTCATCCGACCTCTGGGGTAGATCCATCCGGTCAGAGCGGCTCGCGGAGGAAAGCAGGCACCGTGACGGACTCAGCTCGCGCACTCCGACCGCCTTGTCGAGCTACATAAATGGCGTAGGGAACGTGTCCCATCGGAAGTGATAAAATTACTCACCAGGTAGAGGGCCGCTGGGCCAGGCCAGTATCAGGTGTGAGAAGGGAAGGAAAGGGGATGCCATCCCCCACTCCGAACAAAATGACAAGTCATAGCAGCCAAAGCAGGGCGACTGTTTTGTCCCAAACCTGTCACGTTGGCTTGCTCCAACACTGTCAACCTCTGCAGACCCAGAACGCAGACAGCGAGCCGACCCCCTTCCCAACGTTCTTCGGTTCTTGGTTTTTACGAGCAAGGCAACTGGCAGAGAACAAGGGGGCTTTGAGTGTGGGTGTAAAAACGCCGTAGATGTAGCCTGCATCCTCCACATCTTTAGAGGGTAGACCTCATACCCTCTACCATCTACTGAGGGGAGGCCCCGAGCCTTGGCAGCGTTGAATTCTGTCTGATCCTTGCAAGTAGAAGCGAACATTTATCACGCATTTGCTCTGTGCCGGGACATAAGCTAAATGTTTTCATGTTAATTATCTTACTAAAGCCTCACAGTGGCTCTCTGACAAAGAGCTAGTATTTATCCTGTCTTCTCAATGAGGACAGAGGAAGGTCCATGGACCAGTTCAGTGAAGCTGCAAATGGTAACATCAGGACTCGAACCCAGGTCAGCCTCGTCCCAGCGCCGAAAACGTTAGCTTCACACCGTGCCGCCTGCATCAGGCCCACGGGGACCCCTGGGGCATCCTTCTGACACACCACAGAGATTGAGGTTCCAGTTCCATCCAGCTTGAATGTTCTTTATAAAACAGAAATAGTGCATTGTTTAAAAATGGGTAGGGACAGGAATCGTCCGCCAGCCTAGGAAACTGGATAAATCAGTGGGCCTCATGCCGGGACCATTCTGATGCGTAAGGAGAGAAGGAATCTACAGGATGTCAGCTTTGCCAGTGACTGATAGCTCATCTCTTAGCACCTGCAGCACCTGTGCTGTGTGTCCGGCCTTGGTACGTGTCCTGTATAAACTCATTTACCCTTCGCGTCAACCCTTTGAGATAGGTGTCATTTTCTATAAGAGGAAACTAAGGCACAGGACATGAAATAAATGCCAGAGTTCACACCACACACGGTTACCCAGGCAGCCGCGGTCCGGAGCACAGGTCCTGCCAGCTGCTGCTGTGGGAGGAGCCACAAGGCTGTGTCCCGCCCCCAGCAGGACTGTCCTGTGCACAAGGCCAAGCCCTCTTCTCCTTCTCCCTCTCTCGGGAGATGGTCCTCGGGGCCTGACCAGGCTGCATTCTGGGAAGGTGACTCATCCTCCTGGGCTGCTGGAGACACCCATTCCCAGGGAGCCAGCGACCGCAGGCGTGCTCCTTCTCCGCTGCTGGGAGAGCTGGGCAGCGAGCGTCGTTAGCCCAGCTCGGCTCCTCCAAAGCGGGCTGTGGCTGCTCTTTGCTTCCTGCCTCCTCCAGAGTATGGCTGGAGGCCCTGATCTTGTCTCACAGCCTGTCTTCCTGCAGGACAAAGCATTTGGTCAAAGGGATCACCGTCCCCATGGGACTGGGGGGGAACTCCAGTGAACAGGGCCTTTGGGGATGGGCTGGGGCTAGTCCCCTGGTCTCAGAGGATAGCAAGAACCAGGTTAATTTCGTACAGAATGACAGGCCCAGGCCTGCCCGGGCCGGGCAGATGTGTGTGGGCTGCAGAGGAGTGATACGGAACAGAGGTGGGGACCAGCGTTCCCTAGAAACGGACTTCTGAAAGACAGGTGTCACTCTCCCTCCCAACGTAGATGAAGGCGATGCCCTAGGAGGTCATCATTTGCCACTAGCAATCTAGGTCATTCATTCATTCATTCATTTGTTTAGCCGTTCACCCATTCCCACGTGTGCAGCAGGAACTATGGGATGCACGTGAGATACAGTGGTGACGAGAACAGATACAGTCCTTCGGGAGCACATGATCTAGGCCAGGGGCAGAGGGACAACGGTTCTCCTACCACACAAATCACGGCAACCGTGTCCGTCTGTGACAAGAGCTACGAAAGAAGGCGACCCTGTGCTCTGGGGGCCTGCAGGGACCAGAGACTTGGTCAGCAAACTCAGAAGCAACTTCTGAAGGGATGGTGGGAAGGGATGGTGGGGCTTAGGCCGGAAGCATGAGAAGAACTCACCCGACGAGGCAGAGAGGTGGAAAGGAGATCCCCCCTGGCAGAGGGAAGTGCAGGTGCCAAGGCCCAGGGACAGATGGGGGCATGGCAGATGCAAGGGGCTGCAGAGTTGCGGGTGGCTGGAGCTCAGAGTGCGGGGCAAAGTCTGGAGAGGCTGGGCCTTGCTGGCCGCGATAAGGCCATGGAGAGGCTTGGCCTCCATCACAAAAGTGGTGAGAAACCGCTCTTGATTTTCAGGACGCAGAGAGGGGACGGGGATGAAAGTGGCAGAGGGCAGTGACATAGTCCCCTGAGTTTGGCAAAGGTCACAGTGTCCCCACCTCATCTCTTCATGGCAGAACTTTCAACAAGGGCTGGACGTACCCAACGCAGAGATCACGGGGGTAAGACGGCGCGTGGAGGCTAGGAGAAAAAACCCAAGTGGAAAAAGAATCAACCGTCTACGAGATTTTGAGAGACCTCCACTTTCAGGCACAAAGTCCAGCAGACTGGGGACACTAGCCTGCACTTAATAGCTTCATCCTGTAGAAATTGTATTTCATCCTAATGACCCCCAGGGCCATCCAGAAAAAGTAAAATATAGTGAGTATTCTACACAGCAAAGCTGTGCTTTAGAATCAAAGGACAGATAAAGAGCTTCCCAGACAAGAAAAATCTAAAGGGAGTTCATCACCTCCAAGCCAGTATTACAAGAAATGTTAGAAGAACTTCTTTAAGAAGAAGAAAAAATGGTTAAAAGTCTGAATAAGAAAGTGGCAATAACTACCTATATGCACGATTATTTCGCTTGTAAAAGGATTACATGCTCCAACCCAAAGGTAGATTGGCCAAATGGATAAGAAAACAAGAGGCTTACATATGCTGCCTGCAAGAGACTCACTTCAGATCGAAAGACACAGTGTGAAGATAAAGGGATGGAAACAAATATGAAAATGAAAATTAAAAAAAAAAAAAGAAATCTGGGGTAGCAATACTTATACTCGACAAAGTAAACTTCAAAACAAAGGCTATACCAAGAGACAGAGAAGGATCCAGAAATTCCACTTCTGAGTATTTATCCAAAGAACCCCAATACTACTTTGAAGGGACATGTGTATCCATATGGTCATTGCAGCATTATTTACAATAGCCAAGATATGGAGGCCACCTGGGTGTCCATCAATGGGTGAATGGATAAAAAAGAAATACTACATATATAGAATGGAATATTACTCAGCCATAAAAAATAAAAAAGAATGAAATCTTGCCATCTGCAAAAACACAGATGGACCCAGAAAGTATTGTACCGAGAGCAGTAAGTCAGACAGAGAAAGGCAAATGCCATATGATTTCACTTATCTATGGAATCTAAAGAACAAAATAAACAAACAAAACAGAAACAAACTCGGAGGTACAGGAAACATTTTGAGGGTTGCCAGATGGGAAGGGAGCTGGGGGCCTGAGTGAACAAGGGGAAGGGATTAAGAAGTACAAATTGATACTTAGACAATAGTCACAGGGATGGAAAGTATAGCATAAGTTATTACAAATCATATTGCAATAACTATGAACAGTGTCAGATTAGACTTACTGGTGGGATCACTTTGGGAGTTATATAAACGTCTAATCACTGTGTTGTACACCTGAAACTAATATAATATTCCATGCCAACTGTAATTGAAAAATTAAAAAAATTACTTTAAAAAAGCTACTCATAGTCTTCTTTAAAAATGTGTGTGTGTGTGTGTGGTATTATTTGTTTTGGAAGCTACTACAGGACATACTATATAGCAGGTTTATTCTCAAGCAAAATGGTTAAAATAAAAGAGACACTGGTGCTAAAGAAGCAAGTCCCGTGGCCTCTAAAACATTGCAGCAGGACATGCCTGTGAGCAGGCCAGATAGACAAGCCTGATTGTGTTACAAACATCTTGATTGACTCAGGAGATTTTCATCCAGCAACGAGGAAGTGGAGTGTTCCTGGAACAAAGACCTAAAAATGTGGCAGTGGCTTTTGGGATTGAATAAAAGCTGGAAGAATTTTGAGGCACAGGAGAGAACAAGCCCACATTGTTTTAATCAGGCAATTGGCAGAAATATGGACCATAAAGTTGCTTCTGGTGAGGGTTCAAAAGGGGAGAGACACACACACAGAGGAGACAAGCCTGTGAAGACAGAAGCAAGTTCGGAGGGATGCAGCCATGAGCGCCGGAATGCTGGCAGCCCCCAGAGCTGGAAGAGGCCAGGAACAGGTGTTCCCCTAAAGCCCCTGTAGGGAGTGTGGTTCTGCTGACATCTTAATCTAATGATGCTACTTTCAGACTTCTGGCCTCTACAACATGAAAGAATGAATACATTTCCTTGTTTGGAGCCATAAAGCTTGGGGTGCATTGTCATAGCAGCCACCGGAAACTAATACATTCTGAGCAACGTTTACTTCACATTCTGCAAACATCCACGATTTCATGTGGCCGGTGCCTTAGCATACGTTAAGGCCCAGGCTCGGTGACACCTCCTCAAAGTGGCTTCTGAACCTCCTGACCCAGAGCTGGTTAACCTCTTCCTAACCTCGATCACAGCACTTTGTTAACCCTAAAATTCTTTCCTTAGGTTAGACGCTTGTATTTTGTCTGCCTTGCTCCCATTCAAACATCACCTCCAGGCTGTCAGGGATTGTGGCATCCTGCTCCCCACTGTACCCCCAATGTCTAACAGGAAGCCAGGAGCAGAGTGGGCACTCCAGGAAGGTTTTGTTGAATGACTGAACGATCTTTTACAGTGTCCTAAAGGTTGATTGAGTTTGACTGGGATTAATAAGACTGGCCCTCTAGCTTGCCTGGATCAACAGGTATGGATGGCTGTTTAAATTCTTATTTTGGATCCTTAGTCACTGCCAGGCTGTGAGGCTGTTTAGTATTCCTTCACTCATTCACTCATTCAGTAAATATTTATTTATTCGGGCTTATTATGTGTGAGGCAGTCCGCTGATGATTTCTAATTGGGCTATTTTTTTTTTCCCCTGTTGAATTTCAGCGGAGAAAGAAAAAAGCAATGGCAGCATTTTTTTTTTCAAGGCAAAACAAGCCATAGAACAACCACAGACCACAAACAACAAAACAATCTTTCATGAGGCTAATTAGTCCTAAGCCTTAAAAAAATAATAATAATAATTGCCGATTCTAGAGCAGTCTTTGAAGGCGTTCTGAGCTGAATAGTAATCAGGGAATGTCAGCCTTCACGAAGCCGCCAAGTGCTTGGAGGAAAACGAGGCACCCGACTCGTGTCCTTCCGGTAACTCTGATTCGGCTGATTTTTTTTTTTTTCTTCTTTTTCTGATAAGGACATTTTAAGCACATCGTCGGGCAAGGAGAAGGCATGCATTGCCCCCGCTGGTTCTTTCGACAGACTTCACAATACATACAGCCGGTCTCATAATCAGAAGTATTTCTTTCTGTTTAAAAACCCAGAAGGGGAGCTGACATCTTTTATCAAAAAGACAGACAATTCTCATCCCTTGACAATTCCCGATTATGGATCCCAGGAGGCTCTCCTTGCACTGGTATTTTATCAGCTGAAATCAGAGCAACTGCTGTTTATTTTCTGCATCTCCGCGTAGTTTTCAAGGTGCTGCCGGCAGGGCCTGGGCTGACAGTGACACGTGTTATTGTCACATCGCTAGATCTGAAAGAAAACACCAGATAAATAAATATCAGTGTTTTCTTGGATCTCTCTTTGCTATCGTGGGCACCGGAGGCCCTGGCATGTGTGAATTCACATATCGCCTCCGTTTGGCGAGGCCTTTTCTCCTTTCATCGAATGGGGGGCAGGGAGGAAGGTGGTGGGGCAGCCTGGCAGCTTGGCATGGACTAGGACAGACACGGAATCCAGTTTGTAGTTTGGGCGAGGGACAGCGAGTGGAGGTGGCCTCTAGATAAAGTCCCATGCATGCGGCTTGGCTGGGGGGTGGAGGCTGGCTGCAGACCGTCTCTCGGTCCTTCTCACGTGTGTTAGGTCAACTTGCAGTGAGGGAGACGATCAGAGAGGCCGGATTCTGCATCAGGTGATACGGGCTGGGGTTCCGGCTGGGGAGGCCGCTTAGCCTCTGAGCCTCTGCTTCTCTATCGGTAGAACAGGATGCTCAGGCCTCCCTCCCTCCCTCCCTCCCTCCTAGACTGTCGAGAAGATGCACACACGAAGGCCACGCTCGCCTCCACGTGATTCGGCTCCTCACCTTCCCCAGACACGTGCCGCTCATCCCCACCCCCACTTCCCCGACCTCCAACTCTGGATCACACCTCCCTCTGCCTTTTGCCTTCCTTAGATCTGCTCCTCCGAGAACAGGGGTGATAGCGACAAGCTATGGCCCATGGCCTGCTGCCTGGCTTTGAAAATACAGTTTTACTGGGACCATGGCCATGTCGGTTTACTTACGTGTGCTCCGTGGCTGCCTTCCCGCTCCGGTCGCAGACCTGAGGACTTGCCGTGGACACCACGAAGCCTTAAAGTCCCAACTCTCTGGCCCTAGACAGAAGAAGTTTGCCAACCCCTGTTCTTTGCTGTCCTCCTAGAAATAAATCACCCCAATGCCCCTCATCCTCGGAGACCCAGCTGCAGCTGTTGATCTGCTTGACGCTCCACGCCACGTTCATCGGTTTCGCGTAAAAAAAATTTCTCTGATAGAATTTGTTCGGGAATCCTAAGTCAATTGGCAACCGGCTTCTTTCTCTACTGCAAGACTTCGAAGAGCATTTAATCCAGTGGTGCGCCCCGGGAATGCCCAAGGTGACAAGGCGGCAAGTGGCACCACACACATGCCTTTCTCTCCCGAGCATTCGCTAAGCATCCAAGAACTTGACCTGCCTTTGCTCTCAGGTGGTGTCGTTGCTGTGACAGCTTTCGATAGAACACATTCCGTGTTTATCCGAAATGTTCGTTTTGAGCTTAGATCTTTCCCCCTGGGCTCCAGACACGCCCCCTCGCCCCCGACTGTCTGGCAGACACCTCCAACTCAAAATGTCCACATGCACCTGTGCCTCTCCCCTTCTTCTCTGTCACAGGACATGGCAACGGGCAACACTGCTCACCACGGCTGGGATCGAAACACTCAGCCCTCTTCTCGACTTCGTTCATTCCCTCTCACCCTTGATCAAATCCATTGGCACGTCTGTGAACTCCAACTTGATTCAAAGGACGTTCTGTTAGGACTGCCTCTCACCGGCTACACTGCGAGCAGCCCAGCCCCCAGCCACCAGCATCCCTTGTATGGATTCTTGCACTAGCCTCTGACCTGGGTCCCCTTTTTCTGCTCTTGCCCCCCCGTGCTTCGCCCTCCCCAAACAGCAGGCCGAACGGTGTCTCTGAAACTCAGATCCAATCACGCCTCTCCCTGGCTTGACATGCTTTAAGGAAAATTATCTTTGCAACCAGAATAAAATACAAACTTCTTGAATAGCTTTCCAGGCCCTTGATATAATCCGGTTTTCATCTGCCTCTCGACTCTGGCTCATTCTGACCTCAAACGCAGTAACCCCGGGGCCCTTGCACAGACTAATCTTTCATCTTGGAATGCTCACCATCATTCTGTCTCCCTCCTTATCTTTTCGAGGCCTCTTCCGGCTCTTCGTTGTCATTTAAGTCTCAACTTCATAGACCCTCGGGGGGGGTCCCTCGCCGACCAGTTCAAAGAACACCTGATTTCTTTGCATCAAATTGTACCAGGTTAGCATCTTCCTAGCTCTTATTGGAAGTCATCTTATCTACTTGTTGTGTCCAGGCTTATTTTCTGTCTGAGTAAGAGCTTCATCAGGGGACGAACAAGGCCTGCACTTCCTTCCCTCCCACCAGATCTGGAGCCTAAGACAGTGTCCATCATAGCACATATTTGAAATGGCCACTTGTTGACAGACTGACCCGTACCCTCCTTAGCCACAGAGCGCCCTGTGTCCTAGCATTCCGCCTTACTGTCATAACCATGACAACACGCCTGACACTCACTGAGAGCTCCTGGCCAGGCACTGCGTTCAGCGCCTCTCATTCGCTGTCCCCTGCCACTCTCCCAGGGACCCTACAGAGACCGTGAGCAGGAACTGCTGTTGGTCCCATTTCACAGGCACTAAGCGGCCAAGAGCTCACCTGAATCTGCCCATCCGGCAAGTAAATGGCAGGGCCTGGACCCCTGTCTGGCTCTGACTTCAGGTCCACGGCCACGTCCGCCACGTTGTGGAGCCCGGCTTTGTGCGTGACCAGGATCACCTTGACCGTGGCTCCCGCCGTGAGCTGGGGCTCCACGGGCTCAGGTGCACGCTTCTTAGACTCTCCCTTAGCTGGGTCAAAACCCTCATGCTCATCCAGAGTGACCATGTGTGCTTTTCACAGACTCTTCACCTCTCATAAAAAGGGGTCCTCCCCGATCTATTATTAAATGAGCCAGGAGTCGTAAAGCACGTACGACAGTCATAACGGCCCATAATACGCGCTTCGTAATTTTTTGTTGAATCAACAGACGTATGTAGCGTTCTCTTCGACCACAGAAGTGAGCGGGACCGTTGGCTTCCTGCGTCTGTCACCCTCCGCTCCTGCTCTCTGAAGCATGTGCGTTGGTCATAGGGCATACCTGTCTGACATTAAGTACCCTTAATTACTGAGTCAGCCCCTCCCTCAAAGATAGCTGCTAATCGCCCCCTTACGCAGAGAGAGGGCTCTGGGACTCACCTAAGACTCAGAGCCTTTGGGAGGCAGCAGTGTCACTCAGGCATGGAAGAACATTCCTTTGCATAAGGTTGCACACTCGACATTTGCAAACGGATAATAGCATTATGGATAGTTAAGTCTTAAGGTTATTATTATTATTATTATTATTATTATTATTATTATTATTATTATGGTAAGCTGTGATTTATGGCTGATACTACCTTTCAATTATAGTAGCGACCTCCAGTGTTCTTTCAAAAGGAATTTAAGTTCAGAATTCATTGAAAACACACATTTCTATGTGACCAGAGGCGTGAAAACACCTGTCCACACTTATTATACGCAAATTATGTTCATAGGGGTATTATGCAGAATGGCTAACCATGGGAACTCCGGGATGTGGCTCAACAGGTGGACAATGCAGTGGTGGCATTGCCATACAACGAAGAGTTACTCAGTCCTAAAAAGGAATAAAACAGCGAGGCACACACCTGTGGACGAGCGCCCTGGGCATTGCGTCCAGCGAGAGAAACCAGAAGCAAGACTGGGGCTCTGAGAGTCTATTTATGTGACTTTCTTAGAAAAGGCACATTGCAGCCACAGTAAGCGAGGTGCTAGAACCCCGGCATGGGGAGAGGATGGACGTGGAAGGGGCTGAAAGCCCCTTGGGAGGATGATGGAAGAGACCAGTATCTTGATGGCTGAGGTGGCTACGTGAGCAGGTAAATTTCTCAGACTCATAGAAATACACTTAACATGGGTGCATTTTCTCATATGTGAAGTAGACCTCACTCAAGCGGATGAAAAGAAGAGTTTAAAGGACAAATAGATAAATCACAAAACAGGTATTGTGTGGAAAGACCCCTCCCGTGAAGGCAGCCGGGGCGGTGTGGGGGGGGGGGAACCTGTTGTTCTTCTAATTGTCATTTAAAAATCACACGGCACTCTGTCAGTCCATGCGATTAGAGTTTGAACTCTGCCTTTTTTTTTATGGGTTCTAGATTCCATGCCTTGCTTAAGACACCAACAAGGGCTGTCCGAGCCTAGGATTACAAAACCTTATCTCAGATTGACCTCTAACCCTCATATAATATTTAGAAATATGACCGTTAGAATTATTATTATTTATTTTAGTTGTGGTTACAATACACGTTGCTCACAATTTGCCCCCTTAGCCTTTTTTAAGTCTGCGGTTCACTGGCATTGAGCACTTTCACACGGTTGTGTGACCATCATCGCCATCCAGCCTCAGAAGTCTTTCCATCTTCCTAAAGCGAAACTCCGTCCCCCTTAAATAATGGCTCCTCCTTCCGCCCTCTCCCCAGCCCCTGGGCTCTATAGTTCCACCTTCTGGATCTACGCGCTGGACCGTTTACATACCTCGTGTGAACAGAATCATACAGCATTTGTCCTTTTGTGACTGGCTTTTTGTACTTAACACAGAGTTCATATAATTTTGAAAACCATTAGATTTTTAGTCCATCTGGAGGTTTTTGTTTGTTTGTTTGTTTGTTTTTTTGGTATGGGTGTACAATATAGTAATGATTTAATTTTAGTCTTCTCGACTGGGTAACCAGTCTCCTAGCATTTTTTCTGGAATAGACCTTTTTTTTTTTTTTCCGACAGTCAACCCACACATAAAGTATATTCCACACATACATATATCTTTTGAGGTCCTGTTTTTGGTTCTCATGATCTGTTTGTTTATTTCTTTGCCAGATCCACACTGTTTTGCCCACTTTAGCTGAGACCTCACGCATCCTAAGCTGAGGGTCTTATTCAGGCTTAGCTCCTTCTGGTCAGCCTTTCAGCTACTCCCAAGGATTGGGGACTCCCCCAACGTCACCCTAACACTCACCCATCTCCCTTTCCCAAGAGAACCTAGTGTGCAGGGGTATCATAGAGTGTGGGTGAAGAAGCCCCAGACCATGCTCGTCAGATCAGAAAGACTCTGCCAGCCTGAGCACCCTCACCTACCACGGAGCAGGGGTCATCCTGAGGTCAGCTGGCAGTGGCTCCCCCCAGTCCCAGGAGGATTTGGTGGGGCGCTTAGGGGCTCGGGGATGGCTTGGACTTCTCTGCCTGCCTTGGCACTTTGCCATGACGCAGCTGATTATCAGGCAGCCTTCATGATAAGGCAAGTTAATTTTGGTTTTCCTCCAGGGACATTGGGTGCTGACATGCAAAACAGAATCCTTTCAAAGTTCCATTCGGAGGGACCCCTGAGTACAGCAATGTAGTGCCCCCCTATATTTCAAGAGAGCGCACAGACACTGCTGGGGCCACCTCTCCGAGGTGCTGGCAGGACCTCGCAGGAACGTGGCACAGGCCCATCATGGCAGGTCTGCGGGCCCACAGACCTGCCAGAATGACCTGTGAGACTTTGGTAGGCCCTTGGCCTAGTAGCCCACGGGGCCTGGGCACTCCAGACTGCATCTCAGGGCCAGAAGCGTGGGCAGAGAGTGGGACGAGCCAAAGTTTCCAATCTCTTGCCATCCTCGGTCAGATGAGGTGGGTCACGACTGCCAACTAGGTCCCTTCAGGTGTCTGGTAGGAGGTGGGAGAGAGAGAGAGACGCTGGGCCGGAGTGGAGCAGAGATCAGCCGGGGGAGCTTGTTGGGGAACAATGGGCACCCCCTTCCCCCACCTCTGTGCCACCTGGAGAGCTTGGCTGCATCTGGTATAGAGCCCTGGGCACAGCCCGTCACCAAGGACATGCAGCCCGGGAGGGGCTCGGCAGGGGGTGCAGCAGGCCAGCTCTGCTGGGCGGCCACAGGAAGGCCTCCGGGAGTGACAAAGTCAGCCGGAAAAAAGTTCAGCGATTCCCAAGCTGCAAGCATTGGCACACCCCCTTCCCAGGTGTGGTATCCCACACACCCCGCATGGGTCTTTACACACCTCACACACGCGCACACACACACACACACACACACACACACACGCACACACATATGCACATGCACACGTGCACACACACATATGCACATATATATATACATACATTCAAATCACTTTTTAAGTGTAAGTGAATTTAGCATTGTTATAAGCAATAACATCTGTGATCTGGCAATAACAAGTGTCACTCAGAGGACACTCAAGATAGGCCAGGCACTTTAAATCTATTAACGGAGTCAAAATCCACCCCCTGAGGGAGGTGCTACACCGGGTTACTTTCCCTGCATTTAACCTACCAGGAAACTTGAGGCACAGAGCAGTAAAGTCACCTGACCAAGGAGCCACCTCTCAGACCACGGGTTGCATGTGAACTAGGCTGAATCCCACCCCGCCCCTACCCAAGTCATGTGAATAAATCACAAATTATATATATCAAAGTCCAACAATGTTCATCAGTAAGCCTCCTGGTTCTCTCTGTAGACTGGCAGTTTGGGGACACGCACTTCGGCAGGGCGATGCGGGGAGGGATGGCGTGGGCCCCAGTGGGGGACCGGACTCCGCTTCCTTCCCCCAGACAGTGAGGCCAGCAAGAGGCACCCTGCCTGCCGTGGCTCAGCCGGGCCCGAGCAGGGCCCCTCCCGGGGCGGGGGGTCGGTGTGAGTGGGGTGGGAGGGTGCGGGGAGAGATCCGTCAGGCATTGCGAGGCCACCGGCCACGGAGCATCACGCAGAGCGTGGCGAGTCTCTCCCCACAGTTAAGGATGCAGAATCGCCGCTTCCCGTCGCACCCACTTTCCTGCCCGTGTGGTTCTGCGGTCACGCGCCGGGCCCCGCTCGCTCCTGGGGGGTTCTCCGTGAAGTCCGCGGGCGGACAGATCACCATCGGACTCCGGAGCGGCCCGCGTGGTGGGGGAGGGCGGCCCTCGGCCCCTCGGCCCCCCAGTCCCCCGGCCCCAGGCGCGGACATGCGCAGCCCGTCCGCGTGGTGGGGTTTGAATGCGAAGGTACCACTGGCCGTGGTGATGGTGACCTTGGCGGTTTTTCTGGGAAGCCCCAGGGGCACATTCCGGTCTCCTTAGCAGCGGGAGTTGCTTCAGCCCACATTAGAGTGATGTCTGAGAAATGGTTTCTCCTTCTCCCGAAAGGGACAGGTCAAATGGGGGAAAGATAAACATTTTCTCTGGGCCCCAGGGGCCTGTCTGTGTGACGGGCTGGGGTGGGGTGGGGGGCATCTGGGCCCAGGTGCCTGAAGGCCTGGACACCGAGGCTTCCTCGGAAAAAGCCCCAGGCCCGCCCTCTCCCCCAGCGGTGGGTGATGATGATGGCGGCCTCCTGAGCAGGTGACTCTGGCTTCCATTCCTGCTGCGGCTCGTGACGCGCTGCGGACGGGGGATGTCATTTCATCCGCCTCCGTCTGAAGTCCTCATGTATCCATGGGGATCACAGAGCCTACTTGGAATGAAGGGAGGGATGCAAGGTGCTTGGCGGGCCCCTGGGAGCGGCCCAGGAAATGTTGGGTGACGGAGCTTTGGGTGGGAGCCTAGCTATCTGCTGTGTGTTTAATGTGTGTTTAACTTGATTTCGGTCTCGCCTTTATGGAGCCCCTCCTCTGTGCCAGGATTCTGTCCTACCTGGAGCCCAGTGGCAACTGGGATAAAAGCAGTCCCAGCCCCCCCTCGAGACCTAAATGCCCATTTTCCTGGTCCTATAGTGCTCATTTTTGAATGTCTTAACTATGAGCCCTTCTAAACGTTAGGGAGAGACTCACAAATTCTGCAAAAAAAAAAAAAAAAAAAAAAAAGAAAGCCAGACAAATGCACGGATGGACAAGGTACCCCAAACTTGCAGGCAGGTCAGGGGGTTGTCGGACCCCCAGCCGTTCTCTCCATTCTCCTCCTAAGTGTGCCGCCCATCAGTCCCTAAGCGGGAATGGGAAAGGCAAAGGTGCTGTCAGCAATTTACGCTCATTCTGTTTTCCCCTTTCCCGCCCGGCTCCCATGGGTGCCCGTGAGTCGGTGTGAAACGCTCTCTTTAAAAGCCTAATTATTTACCCTGACAGTATTTACTTTGAACCTCCAGCCGCTGAGTCAATATCATTTTTCTCCTCTCCTGCTGGCCCTTGGCTCCAAGGGCCGGTCGGTAGCTTTACGAGAGCCACCTGGCCGTATCCCTTCATCCTCGCCGTGGCCTTCTTCATTTCACCTGTGCCAGGAATTAAGCTACAGAGGCCGGGAGGTCTGGCGGAGACGAAGATGTAGGCCCAAGTGTTTGCCCCGTCTCGCACTGACGCCTGCCCTCCGTCCTGGCCAGCAGCGTCCCTCATCAGCGTCCCCCCGCTGTGACCCGAGGCATCGCTCCAACCGTGTGGGAGGGTGGGAACTTGCCCTAAACCTGCAGCCATCAGAGAGCTTCTGGGCACACGGTGACTGCAGGAACCAGCGCTCGTATCCGTTCCCCTGATCGCTGCCCAGGTGAGTCTCCGGGCTACGCCCTGCCACTGGGCACCCCGCACGCAGAAAGGGAGCTTCCGGGCACTGAGCTGCGAAGCCGACAAACTGATTTGCTCAGTCCCATCTACGATCAGACGCCAGGGGCCGATGAGGGTGATAACGCCGCCTCTGTTTTGCAACCACGGACAGGATGGAAACGGGAGATAAGGCAAAGGAGAGGTGTGGGGCAACCTCGAATCGGCTTCCTGAAGCCACACAACCCATTTTTCTTGCTGAACAACATGTGTCCCCATGAGTCAGCTCGCCGGCCCTCCCGTGGTGAGCCCCTCTCGTGGCCTTGCCCGTGGTGTGATTGTGCTGGGCTCCCCTTGGCCCCTTAGGAGCAAAGCCCGGCAAGTTGGCGCCAACTGGGTGATGAGGTTCTCCTGGCTGGACGGGGCTGGCTGTCGGAGACCGTGCTGGGGTCCCCCCCACCCGGTTCTCCAGAACGTCGCTGGGGTCTCCCGCCCATCTGGGAGCAGTCGGAACCCTCCGAGCACTTCTTCCCGCCAAGAACTGTGGGCTCAGCGAACAGGTTTGTGTTCGCACATCGCTGTTCCTCTCTCTGCAGAATCACAGGGACAGTACGCTGGTGGCAGGGGGACAGGGACACGGCGGTCGGGGTGGGCCGAGGGCGAGGGGACGATCTCTTTAGGATTGTGTCAAAGCTTCCGCCAGGGCGTATTTCCAGGTGCGAGGGGGTGGGGTGGGGGTTGGGGAGTATATATAAAATATGCATAAAGCTATATACACCTATAAAAATTATTGTTTAAATATTCATGACTACTGTGTGGTGTCACCCCCCCCCCCGCCCCACCAAGTTCATATCCCATGAGTGGGGTCAGTGCTTTTTTATAAAAGGGACCTGGCAGAGCTTTGCCATGTGAGGACACAACAGGAAGTCTGCGACCCGGACGAGAGTCCTCACCCGACTACACCGACACCCCGACTTCCAGCCTCCGGAACCGTGAGAAATCAATTTCTGGGACTCATAAGCCACCCCATGCACAGCATTTTTGTTACAGCAGCCCAGGCAGACTCCGAGAATGGCCGTTTTCTGAACTGTTCATTGATGTGGTTGGTCCCCTGGTCAGAGTGCCTGCAGCAAATAGTTCCCAGTTTAGATGGTTCGAGGGGCTCCAGGGACGGGCCGGCTTTCAGGGACATTAAGGGCGTGATATGGGGGCAACAGCATGGCAGAGAGCAGCACGGGAGCAGGGTGCTGTCCCCCCCACCCCACTCTGCAGGGAAGGGCAGGGGGGTCAGGGGGCATGGCAGCTCTGCCGGGGAGGTGCTGCCCACCAGGGACTGTGGCTTTGGAGGCACACGCCGCTGCCCGAAGCCAGAAGAGAGCGGAGAACAGATTTCTGTCCTCTCCTCTTCCTCGTCTCTGCTCAGGGGGCCAGAGAGTGTGAGTGCCTGGGTGTGCGGTCCCTGGTGCCAGCCTCCTGGGGCGCAGGGCAGGCTAAAGACGGAGGAGAATGGGGGGGGCGGGGCAGGGCAGGTGGAGGGTGACAGCACGAGTTAGTGGACAGCAAAGCTCCCGCCTGGTCCTGGTCACCTTCTTCTGTGGGGCGCCCATCTAGGCCACATTCATGGCACACAGTAGGTCCACTGTTCATTCCTTTAGCCTGTTGCCTGTTATGTCTAACACGTTATCTATTCCATTAGCTACTCGGATACAGCGTCTCGGTTAATTTCAGCACAGGGCCCGGCACGTAGAAGATCCCCGATGAATATTTCTTAAACACTGACCGAATGACGAAACCAATAAGTAAACAGTGAGTGGGTATGAATCACCTTCGGAGTGGGGACGACGAAACCCGTTTGACACACGCGGGGCTTCTGAGAGCTTAACTGACCAGCTGAGTCCACTCAGCTGCTCGAGGCCTTCGACAAATATTTATCGAGCCCTCGCTACGTACCAGGCGTGTTTACATTTGACTGGGGACAAACACATCAACATACGTCCGCTGTGTTAATATCCAAGTGCTACGGTGACAAACGCAGCAGAATCGGGGGACAGGCAACTCTGGGGACAGGGCGTACCTTTCCAGCTCGTGTGGTCAAGCATGGTCTCTGAAGGGAGAGACCCTGGAGGCAAGACCTGGGTTGGGGAGGGCAGGTCACGTGACTCTCTGGGACAAGGCATTCCGACTGGAAGAGGCTGGGAGGCGGGAACCGGTCTGGGGCATTTGGGACAAAGCAAGGAGACCAGTGTGGCTGGGGCTGAGGGACCTGCCCCTGGTCCAGCTAGCTAGCTGGGTGTTCAAAAATGCCCATCCAACCCCATCCTTCCCCAACTCGAGCCCTCCAGTGTCTTCTCACTGTCCTCGACATGCCCCGCCTGTGTCCCTTTGTGGCTCCTTCCCTCAGTGCACTCCTGTCACACGTGCAGCCCGGCTCTCCCCACCTCCAGGCCTTTGCTCTTGTCGTTCCGGTTGCCTGGGACGGTTGCCCAGGCACTCCTCAGAACGGCCTCCCTAAGGGCTCTTCCGAAGAAGGCTGCCCCCAGGTACCCTCTGCTATCACCTCTCCGTTTTTATGTCCCCGCTGTTGACTAGATTATCCCTCATTCCCTGGTTGATGCGTTTGTCTGCTAGGCTTCCTGTTACCCCTGTCCCACCACGAGCGTCCTGAGGGCAGAGACGTCATCATTTTTATTCCTAACAGGGCCTCCGTGCCTGGAACAGTGCCTGGCACATAGTAGGTCCCTAGTAAATATTTACTGCAGAATGAATAAATGACTGACTGAATGAATGAATGAATGGGCGAGTACACTTTGTCTGAGACCCCAGAGTGGAACTGGGAAGAACACATTCTTCCTCTCCTCAGTCTTTTGAGCCTGAGGGTTTTCTTGTGAGACCTCAGGCTTCTCTGGCGGGGAGGGGAGCGGGTTCCAGCAAACACACTGACCGCAGTGATCAGAAGAGCAGAGCCACAGAGAGTGTGTGGGGAAGAGCTCTCTTGCACTTATCCCATCTTTTTTTTTTTTTTTTTTTTTTTCCCCAAAAAATATTTGCCCTACAAGTTCTCCTCAGTGTCAGGAGCTTCCCTGAGCCCTGGGGCCACCTCGAGGACCAGCTCTCAGCCACACAGTGGAATCTCAAGGCGCGCCCCACCCCCTGCTGAGTCATTTTTTCTTTTAACAAACAAAGGGTTGAGCAGGGACCTGGCTGCTGGAATTGCCCAAAGCTGAGAGCAAGGCCCTGCCTGCTCTCCTCCCCGGGGGGCTTTGAGAAATACAGGTTCTCTCCCCTCCCGAGTGGGAGATTTATTCGAACATCTACTGCCCCTTTGTATTACTTTTACCACCTTTTTTTCCCCTCTCTACCTAACTACTTAGGTAATTTTTAAAACAACGCCTATCTTGCCTTCTATGCCTTGTTTTACACTGACCTTACTCTGTGAAGTCATAGAAGCAAGCGTGTGGTGTTACATTTGTTATAATACTCTTTAAGAGACATGGACAGTGGTAAAAAGGAAGGCCATTTCCCCCCCCCCCCTGCACCGCCCAGTGCTGCCCCTGTGCTGCCAGTGATGGGAGCACCTCGTTTAGCAAACAGGGCACCGAAGTCTGGTTCTAGAGCTGGAGAGGGGCCTGGGAACCTCCCGAGGCTGGTGATAAGTGCTTCCATTTTAATGCATGTGGTCTGAGAACCTAGGCTCCAGACTTGGTTTTTGGTATGAGGAGTGGTGTGTAGGCATGTGTCCCCACGTGCATGTGTGTGTGTGTGTGTGTGTGTGTACAGTCCATATCCAGGCAGGTTTTCCACATCCGCTAAAACAAGGTCCTATCAGAATGCCATTGCCAAAATCTGCCATCATCTCCATTACCTTATTGCTTTCTATCATTACGGCTTTTCTTTCCTTTGAATCTTCTAATTGGGCCGTGTTTGCAGTGGGGCAAGCATGTTTCCGGTCCTCACCTTGCAGAGGAGGACGCTGAGTGAGGCTGGAGTTAAATAGCTCAGTCAGGGGCATTGTGCAAGGACTCTGCAGTCCATCAGTTTCCCCTCTGCTCTTGGTGGTCTGTGTAGCGACATGCTAGCAGTGGAGGAAGGAGGTATCGGGAAAGGAATGACTCAGAGAATCTGCCCTACAATGAAAGTGTGTGTGTGTGTGTGAGAGAGAGAGAGAGAGAGATTGAGAGAGAGAGAGAGAGAGAAAGAGAGAGAGAGAGAGAGAGAGAGAGAGAGAGAGAGAGAGAGAGAGAGAGAGATGGAAAAAAGACCCACGTTACACATGAGCCTGGAGTCCAGGCGATATATTCCAAGGTAGGTGAAATACCAAGAAACCACATGTGCTAAGAAAAAAAGTACTGGGACGGAGATGGGCCTCAGTGGGCGTCTCTGTGCTCCCCCTAATTCTGTTTCTGGCAGCTCATCTCATCCTGGGTCCGCAGGAGCCCCGTCCAAAGAGCAGCCAGCATTTACTCACCATCTCTGTTTTGGAAGTAATTAATCTTTGAATGTATGAGCCTCTTTGTGGTGGAAAGCACACGCTGACACTTTTGTGTAAACACCCAGCTTAGCATATTGACAAACTGGTGGCTGTTACTTTGATCCCGGCTCTGAAAAGGCAAGCGGGGTTTTCGGGCCGCCCCACCAGGCATAAAGGCGGCTCTAATCCCTTCTACACTCGGCTCAGATCCATATTTAGAACTCGGAGTCTTTATTTTCCATATCCACTTAAGCTCTGCTTGGGGTTTGTTTAGTAACCGTCTTCCTCTTCACGCTCACCGGTGACTCCTAACTTCGTTTTCTTAGCAAGGCGTGCAGCAAAATTCCAAAGTAGCAAATGACCTGAATGAAAACCCTTAAACTCACATAGATTTAATCACTGCGGCAAATTGGAACCATTTGTGGTCAGGTTTTGATGGCGATCTATAAAGATTTCCCCCACATCCCCCCCTTCACTTTCTTTTTAAGTGGCTTAGTTAAGGTTAGTGAGAAAGGACGCATCCCTGCCAAGGGCCGTGGGGTGGGGGGGAGGGGACTCGCGTTGTTTCTTTCAGCTTTGGGGACGTCTGCAGTCACCTGAGTATCTAACAAAGTCACAAGGAGCAGACTTTGGTGGCAGCTGGTGACTCTTCCACACACGTCAGGGAACCAGGGCCCAGCCATGTCCAGTGCCATGAGTTTCTGGTGGAGGTTTGGGGTCCTTTTAGGAAAATATTGTGCTTTGTGCCTTTTGTGACCCCCATGAGGCAAGAGAAAGGACAGGACGGTTTTTTTTTATTTTTTTTTTCACGAACAAAGAAGGCGTCGAACCCGATAGGTTACGACTGGTTCCCACGCAAGGCGAACGGGTGAGCTTTCATGAAGACGTGGACCCAGGACGGAGGCTGACCCAGGTTGCGCCACGAGGGTTTCTGATAAAATCGACACGGAGGTTTTGAAGAGTGAATCAGAGAGGAAGCTCAGCTCCCTCTCAGGACGGGGCTGAACTAAAGTGGAGAGCTTGTCTACGATCAAAGGGAAGCTTTTCTTTCAGTTTCGTCGTCGTTCTCCAACGTTTTCCAGGAATTTCTGGAATGGGGATGGCTCTCGACCATCCGTTAGTGGGGTTCTGTTTGGTTTCTCGAGAGCTGATGGGAAAGTGAGTTTGCCACGACGGCAGCCACAAATTTTCCTCAGCACATTGTGGAAAAAGTTACCCAATAGCGTTCCCCACCTCCACCTTTTTCTTTCCTCCATCTCTCGTTTCTAGGATTAGAGTTGGAGAGAGAAATTCAGGCTGAAAGAAATTCGATATTTATTTTCTGTGAACTTTAATAAAGAAAGTGGTGGGTTCGGGACTTTTTTTTTTTTTTTTAAGGCCCCTTGGACAAGTCCATTTTTTAATTTTTTTTTTCTTTTAATGGCACTTTGGGGGCATAAAGCTGCCGGTGTGTGATTTATGGGGCTGCTAAGAGGCTGTGGTGAGTGCTGTTCCCGGCAGGTTGGCCCGAGACTTTGAAGAGGTGGTTTTCGATGCTGGGAGCTTGCTCTTCCCAGGACCCGGGTTCGCCCAGGCAGGCCTTTTAAAATGTTGAGTGCCGAGCCTGCCTTGAAGTCCGTGTTTGTTTGGGTTTGCAGAATCCCCTTTCCTTTCTTCAACATTCTCAGATGTCCCTGCTTTAGGCCGAATGATCAGCCCTAATCCACTCCAGCCCCGACCAGGAATAGTCCACTTTGCTCACAAGCACATAACATAACTTCAGCCCCCAGGGCCTCCGCTGCGAAATGGAATCCCAGACACTCGGAGATGTCCTGGCAGATAAGCACGGCCCTAATCCCAGGGTCACCGTCGCCCCTGCAAGCGCCGGAGTTCACCCATACGTCAGGACATCGTTATCAGCCCAGGACCCTGAGCAGCCAGAACCCTCTGCATTTTCCACAGGGCTCGATGATGTTAAGGAAACACCCTCCAGTGCGGTGTTATTTTAGGCTGAAACAAAAGTCGACATGAATCGCTGGGGGCGAACAGAGGGGGCATTGTTCTCTCTGCACGCCGGTGCTCAGAACTGGCCTGAGACTGGAATGCAACGAACGGAGAAGTGAACGCCAGCACGTACAAATGGGCTATCGAGTGTCCGGCGGGATCAACTGCGCACAGAGGGCGGCCAGGCCGGGGATTTTGCCATTCCCTGGGTCATGGGAAGTTTGGTTTCCAGAGCAGAGGCCAAAAGTGCCACCCGATTTCTTACGGCGTGGTGACCAAGCGGGAGAGGAAGCCACCTGCCTGCGAGGGGAGAGGAGAACGCAAACACCATCCCGCTGAAGACTTGTCCCATTGAATGGTCCCAGCCGTCCTCTGAGGCAGGTACTAGCACCTGCCCCTTGTACGGAGGAGAAGGCTGAGCCCGAGGATAGCTGGCTGGCCCGCCTGAGGTCACACGGCTGCCATGTGGAAGAACCAGGTTTGGAGCCAGGAGCTCTGGCCCCAGAGCCCACACCCCCTTTCAGTGTGGCCTCATCATTTCGTCTCATTTTCCCTGACTGTGTGTTTCTCACTCGTGGCATCCGAGGGAGACAGCAGATGCTGTCAGGCCAAGAGCCCTTAGCTCTCCCCGTGTCAGCACACGCCGGTGACCCGACTCTGACTGCCAACCTCTGCTCCTTTTTCTGGCTGGGGGAGTCTGCTCTGCCCATTTGCTCAACAGGCCAGGAGTGCCAGAAAATTAGCATCCACGCTGACTGCTGACGGTCACACCCCGGTGCCCCGGCTCCTCTGGTGGGAACATATTCTGTGAAGGTCTCAGAGCTCCCCAGTGGGAATGAGCTTCTGTGGCCCCAGTGGCGACTTGCTGGAAGATGCACGCCTCATGGTCTTCTTAAGTCAATACATTGTATTTAAAGCAGTTTTTATTCATTCATCTTTACTGAAGAGTTTCTTTGCCCAGATACCTGACAGGGGGTTAGAGACATGGCCCCCCTTCCCCTCAGTATCTAGCCTAGAGTTGGATATAAACCAGCTTCTCCATCAGGGTCAGATTAAGACCTTTGGAGGTTGTTTCAGAGACTAGCCAGCCATTTACCAAACCTATGACCTTCTCCAGTCTCGTTCACCAAGGTGTGTCATGTGACTGAGTTTTAGCCAATGGAATTTGAGCAGGTGAAATTCAGCCCAACCCAGGAACACCTCCCACAGGCAATGCTCTGTGCAGATCGTGGCAATGAATGTGGTAACTTTGGGAGCCACACAGTAAATATAGAAGAGCACGCCATGCAAAAAGCCTGGGTCCCTGAATCACCACGTGGAAGAGACCCATGCACTGGATAGGAGCACCCCTATATTAGACTTTAGGGAAGTAATTTTTCTTTTGTGTTTGGACCAACATACATTTTGGGTGTTTGTTTGTTATAGCAGTTGATTATGACCATAATTAATACTGAGGTGCTAGGCACGGACAAGAGTTAATTTCTTCTGCCATATGTAACATAAGTATAAGACATCTCTATCAAAATTCCAATGTTCTGCACGATAAAAACTTTTATTTAAAAAATCAAATAGCAAAACCTCAATTTTGGAGGGTGGGAGTGGGAACTAGATCATGATTAGCTTTACTGGTGCCCTGAGTACATGTTTATTCTGCCTCTTAGGTAACCCCATAGGCTCTCTTTCTGGAAAATTTTATCTAACAGGCTGACACACGAATACCTGCTCCATCCAAGGACCTTGAGAGGCATGAGTAGATGGGTTTATCAAAGTTCAAGAGCACTGCTGTTTCCTTCAGAGCATCAGGCAGGCACTTTTTACCTCTTATGGGGTCTGGTAGGATAGAGATAGATCCTTGGATTAAGAGATGACACTCCACTGATCCCTCTGACCTGCCTTTCAGCTTCAAACTTTTGGAAAGGTTCTCCTAGGCATCATAAAAATCCAAAGACAAATGCAGACAACCAACCACCAGAAGGCGCCTCCCCGCCAGCCACCTATGCCAGGGGCCGGGGGGCTGGGGAGGAGGTGGCTAGGAGTGTTGGAAAAGACATGGTTTCTGGAACCAGGTGGATCAGGGTTTGACTCCTGTATGTTATTGTTCCCCTTCTATGGATGATAGAGAGAGACTGATTCCTGAATCTGCTTCTTAGCCCTGCGTCAAGCTCTCCTTGGCACAGTGAGATCGATGTGGACCCGTCTAAAGCAATGGCCTCAGCAGAGAGTGCCACGTGGTGAGAAAAACGTGGGCCTTGCCAGGTTTGAAATGCACTCTGCCTCCACGGGAAGGTTGCTTAGGCTTCTGTGCCCGTTCTCTTATGTGTGAATCAGGATCGTGCAATAGCTTGCGTCGTGGGCCCTCTGTGAGGCTGAACTGAGATGATATTTGTAAAACACGGGGGACGGTGCCCGCGCATAGCACTATTTTTCCTGTGTTTGCATTGGAAGTCGTGGGGCTTAGTGACCTCCATCCCTGTGGTCAGCAGCTCTTTTCGCTGGTGTCCCCACAGAAGGGGCAGGCAATAGTGCTCCAAAGGTGTATGTAAAACCTGGCCTGTGAAAAGCATGGCCACCCGGAGGACTCACCTGGAGCCTTTGCAGTCTCAGAAGATGCCCAGGCAGCACCCCTTGGCCTTCTGAGCAGATCTCCTGATGCTCTGTCCTTGGGATGGGCCTCCATCAGAGAAGGGACTGGGCTCTGGATTGAACCCTCTTTCCACTTGCAAAGTGATGACTGAGCACGAGAGAGAGAGATGCCCTCACTGAACCCGGGGCTCACGGATGCTCTTTCAGGAAGGGCACCAAGGCAGACCTGGGGGATTCTAGTCTGGGTCGATCCCCCCAGAGGGAGGCAACGTGGCATTCTTCACGTGCAAGGAAGGACTTGACCTTTAGAGCCAGACACACCAGGCTATGCGTCCCGCTCAGCCCTTGAAAAGTCTCTAGCCCTTTCTTCCTCAGTTTCCTCATCCGTAAAATAGGACTGTTGTGGGCCCTTACAGGAGTGTTGTGAGGACTGAGAAGGATAATGATGTGCATATAAATACTTGGCGTAGTGGAACCGCACAATGCATTTCTGAAAACATTTTTCCCCCAATTATAAAATAGTCACAGACCTTAAAAGACTCCAGCGGTATGAAAGGTTATGCACTGAAAAGTAACTCTGTCCCCGACCCTGGACCCCCAGTCCCACAGTGTGTCTTCAAAGAAAACCATGGTTATTAGTGTCTCGTGTAAACTGCCAAAGATATTCTCCATACAGGCCAGCATGGAAATTACACACACTTATGTACATAAATATTCTGATTTGCAAAAACAGAAATAATGTTATGATTCAACCTAAATAGCATGTACGTGTGTGTGCGTGTGTGTAAACAATCCCGATGATGCACACTGTCCTATGTCTTATTTATTTTCATTCTTTTAACAGAATCATGCATCTTGGAAACGGTTCTGTGTCAGTTCCTATGGATGCATCTCAGTCTTTTTAATAGTCGTGTAGTATCCCATCCTGAAGACAGACTGCGATTAAACCTTAATTTGTTTAACTAGCTGCTCTTGATGGATAGAGCCTGGGTTTTCAGACCATTTGTGGAGAAGAGAGGGAAATTTCTGTTCCCCGGGCCTTCTCCATGCCCTGACTGGCCAGCCTCCCAGCCTCCAGCACCTGTTAGTTCCTTCTGTTTGCAACTCCCTGGGGTGCATATTTTTTCTCACTGTGACTGTGCTCGACCAAGTTTTGGGCTCCTGCTCTCGGCCTAAACATGCCTTAGATCTCTTCATAACTCGGCTTGTAAGTCGGGGCCCCTTAATTTGGCCCACAGGACTCTTTAACGCCTTTAAACCCCGTTAAAACCATGTAATGAGTTTCCCCTTGCTGTGCTCCTGGCCGTGAAAGCTGAGAGTTCGGGCCCAGGCCTCCCACCTGTTCCAGAGATTAGGCTGTGCTGGAGAGGCCGTAGGGCTGGAGACCAGGGCGGGGGGCCGCTGGGAGCAGCACAGTCAGCCACGCAAGCAGGCCTCCTGGCTGGAGTGGGTGTGTGGGTGCTCCCCAGCCTTGGGGTGTCAGGGCCCTGGGGCAGTTGGGGCAGTTTCTGCTCTCGCACCTCCCATGGCATGTGAAGGAGTGTGGGGGCCACTTTCTCTGGGCCAGGGGAATAGGCCGAGCTAGCAGTGGATGGCTGAGCTGGGAGTCACATGCTCCAGGTGGGGCAGAGAGGGCTTCTTCTCTTGAGGGACCCTGGAGGCAGAGGGCTGCCTGTCTAATAAGACTTCCAAAAACACTGTCCTCGACATGTCAGTGCCTGCTCCGGAGTGTTCATTCCACGACTGTCCACTGTGTAAGCAACGTCTGCTGCTTTATGTGCTTATTTCTGGAGAAATCTACATTTCCCCTTCTCATGCTCAGTCCACATGGGTCAAAGGGGGCTAACTCTGCACTTCCCTCCTTCCCTCGACCGAGTCTGGGCACATGACCTAGGATGAGCTCGTTAGCCAATCAGAGCATTCACCGTCACGACCCATAGTGGTTGGTTCAGGGAGAGGCCCCATCCAGCCTCATGATTGGCTGAAGGATGAACATGTGACCCAGGTCTGGAAAATCGGGATGTTTAATCCCTTGGCCACAGTAACTGCTTAGAGATGGCCACGTGATTCAATGGCAGTTCAAAGAGGTTCAATCCCAGGACTCTGGAGGGAATAAGAAGGAAAGTGATGCATTCTTTCCATGGGGGTTACTGGAGGGGAGAAAGCCAACTTGAGTGCCGCAGGCCAGCTTTTCACCATGAGGACAAAGCCTGCTCCAGATGGGCTGAGACCAAGGAAAACGGGGCTGAGAGGGAGAGGGCCTGGTTGACGCCTGATGATGTCATTCAGCTTCCACATCCACCCCTACCTGAAAACTTCATATTAACATGAGCAAATAAATTCTCTTTGTGACTTAATGAGCTTGAGTTGAGTCTGTGGGTTTCTTTCAGCCCAGAGTCCTCACTGAAATATATTACCCACCACCTGTACCATATGGTACAATATGACTCTCAAGCTGACCTCAACCTACCTTTCCTCACTCTTCTGTGGCCGACATTTCTTCACCCAGACCCAGAATTTGCCTTCGACGAAACCTACTTCCCCGCCCCCAATTGCTCAGTCAGTCCTTCCCTCCACGTGGCAAACTCTTTCCCATCCCCTGCCAGCATGTCAGCTAACATCTGGCTCTGTACCCAGGGCTCCTGGTTCTGGGCAGGTGCTGTGTTCCTGGTGGCACGCAGCTTTCCACTTGCAAGGAGCTTGTCATGTAGTGGCAGGTTGCATAGCACCAAGTGGATTCTCAGTAAAGAACAAATGAATGAATTGAAGGAACAAATGAGTGAATGAGTGAATGAATGAATGAATGAAAGAGGAGTTGGCACTCGTATGAATAATGTTCATATCACTTCAAGGCAGCATTAGCTGGTTATCAAGTGAGGGGCATGGATAATGTCGGGGGATCGAGAGCATGTACAGTGGGCATGAGGAGAGCTTGGGAGGAAGCTGTGAGCTGAATGCCCGGCTAAGGCCTGTCCATGCTCTCTTATGGGCAATGGAGGGTCACCGAAGGCTTCGGAACAGGTGTGCGGCATGCGAAGCTGTTCCACAGATGTCGACCAGACAGTGGTGTGCAGGCTGGATTGGCCTGTTCAACAATGGGAAGGTATTTTAAATACATCTTCCATCCGGGGATATGAGCCTGGCATATGGGGAGGTATGGGATTGAAATTATAAATGAAATTATAAATGAAATTATACTATATAATTTCATTTGTATGATTTTCTGGAAAAGACAAAACTATAGGAACAGAAAGCAGATCATTGGTTGCCAGGGGCAGGGGGTGGTGGGAGGGTTGACCTCAAGGGGCATTGAGAGGTAGTAACGTTCTATATCTTCATTGCGATGGTGGTTACACAACTATATGTGTTTGTCAGCACTCATGGAACTATACACCAAAAAGGGTGACTTTCACTGCATGTGAGCGGGGACATGGCGGCCTTCTTTCGCTAGAAGGTGTGATAAATGCTACTGTGTTTTTCTTGCCGGCTTTTCTATTTTTCCTGGCATAGGCCCGGAACAGGGACAACTTTGTGGCTGCGTCAGTGCCAGTTAGTAACATAAACGTCATCATCGGTGGCCGTTGTGCTGCCTGGCATAGCCTAAGCTCAGTCCAGCTTTGCAGGGCTCTGCAGCGGTCTCTATAATTAGACGATTCACTGATGTCCACCCATTGTGCCCTTTTCAAGGCCAGCAACGTCCATTTGCAGGAGGAGTAAACACAAGTATTTCTGAGGTCTTCCTTGGAGGAATTTCTCAAACCCTCAGCCACCTGTTCTCTCTTAATGAGACCGCTTGGCCTCACCCTGCCCACCTTTCCTGCTAAAACCTGGCCTTGCAACCAAGTCGTTGAGAATGATGTAAGGGGTTGGTTCCCTCTTTATTCAAGAGAGATGCCTGGAGCCATATGCACCTTATTTTTGACCCTATCCAATGCCTAACATTGTAGGATTCCTTCAAGAAATGTCTTTTCTGAGTTGATTTTTTTTTCTTTCACATTCCAGCCATCCGAAGGGATAGAAGAGCAGCTGAGAAGAAGAATAGTTCTCAGTCATGGACAATTTTGCCCTCCCTGTCACCTGGAGACATTTGGCCATGTCTGAGAACATGTTTGGTTGTCACAAGCAGGGGAGAGCCACTGGCGTCTAGAGGGCAGAGGCCAGGGATATCACGAAACATCCTCTAATGCACAGGACTATCTACCGCAGAGGATTATCCAGCCCCACGTGGCGACAGCGCCAAGGTGGAGAAAGGCTGCATTAGAAGATGCCACGCCACCCTCATCTCGCCCCGGCTTGATTCGTGTTGGCATGTGCTGGAGCTCAGGGAAGCCCGCAGACAGTTTTTGAAGCCCCAGAATGATTGACATTTCACTGCCTGGATTTTATGTGAACGACTGCTAATGAACCCGGCCTGCCTTGATGACTCTGCAGAGGGCACCATTCAAACGAACCAATTATGAAGGATTTTTTAATGTAAACTTTTAACCAGGTAGCCTGAGGGCTTGCTGAGCATAAAAGTACAATTTAGAAAACATGAGGTTTCCTGAGGTTCTGGGAGGCCCCCGGCAGGACCGATGCAGGCACTATAGCACCAGGGCTGACAACACGGTTTTTTGAAGTCAGTGAGAAGCGTGGCCACGGTGTAACCCCAAGCCCGTCCCCAGCATAGCGGGTCAGAGGGCTGCTTCCCTGGCCCCTGGGGGCAGTGGGTCTGGAGGTCCCTGGCACACGCTCACAGTCTGCCCACTACCCAAGCCTGTCCACTGAAGTCACTGCCTCCCAGTGACTCGCTGACTCATAGCTCCCTTAGCCAGGTTGCTGGGGCTGTAAGTAACACAACGATTCATTCACTCTTCCCCTTGGCCTGCGTCCTCTCCGACACCTTGTGTGTCGTCCATCAGATGTCGGAGCTCAGCTCTGTCTGGGTGATGCAGGGGCTCAAGGCCGCCCTTCGAGTTTTCTTGTTTCTCATCTCTCTCCAGCTCCAACGTTCTCTAAAACAGGGTGCTGACCAAGAAAGGCGCTTCCTCTTGGGGTTTGCTAAAAATGCTCTCACCTGTGCTTTCTGTAAGACCGTTTGTTCCAGTTCTCCACATGTCTGGGCTTCCCCTGCAGAGCTACCTATTCCTGTCGCCTTTATTTTCTTTCTGCTATTTGGTACGATATGTTGCATCCCCAGGCTCTTTGCTCAGCAAGCTGATGTCAACATGACGTGGACAGCGTGCTGGCGAGGACCTAAATGAATTTCAGACCTGGCACTAAAACTCCTGGCCTTGGCTATTTTCGATGGCCTTTAAAAGTCTTATTATTTATTTGTTTTTCTCTTAGCAGTAGGACCATTCATTAATTCAACAAATATTTATTGGACATCTGCAGCGTGCCAAGTATCGTTCCAGCCCCAGGAGACAGAACTCTGGACAAAATGAGGACGATTCCTGTTCTTCTGGAGCTTACGTTTTAATGAGGGAAAGCCAACGATAAACAAGTAAAGAGTGTATGATGTCAAGTGGCAATGAATGTGTTGAAAAAAGAACAAAGAAACAGGATCAAGGGCAGGAGCATGACAATGGGGAAGGTATTTCACGTGGGATGCCAGGGGAGACTCTATAATAAGGTGAGCAGAGATCTTTTTTTGAATTAAATCTTCCTTGGAACTCTAATATTTAAAGTAATTAATAGTAGAGCTGTTCTAGTGGGAGGTAGAAAAAAAAACAGGGGAGACTGACACAGATAGGGTAGAAGTGCTGAAAAGGTGTCATTTCAGCCGAGAGCTAAAAGGAGAGAAGGAGCTAAGATATGGAAAATAATTCTGTTTTAAAAATGAAGATGAAATAACGGAACATGGCAAATAGAACTCAAACGGTACAAAAAATACACAGAGAATATATCCTAATCTCGTAGAAACTGGTCTCCCGGTTCTGCCGCCCCAAAAGGCTAACCCCACCTCAAATGTTCTATGTCTTCTTTCAACAATATTTTATATTTATGTAATTGTGTATGTGTATCTCTGTCTCTATTGCCTTTTTAAAATGCCAATAGTAAACATTTTATGCCCATTCTGCGCCTTAATTTTTTCTATTTAACATTATTCCTCGGAGAGTTTTCTGTATTATCTTATAAAGATTTCTTTCACTCTTGTGAGGGTGAGGTGGTATTACACTGTGAAACTTACTTTCGCTTGCGAAGCTCGTCTCTTAGTGCTTCGATTAAATGGTTTCCTGAATGCATTCAACATCCATTTGCAGATATGTGACTCTGTGTATTGGCTAAGTATTAGTGGAAAGAAACACATTTATTGAATATATTAATTGAATGTATCCACTAGACAAATACTTAGGAGTAGAACTGCTAGGTCAAAGAGGATGTGTGTTTTCCATTTTGCTACTTATTGACTGTTTGCCCTAAAAGGGATTATACCAATTGATATTCCCTACACCTTTTCCCACGAATCTTCATCAACAGTGTGTTTTCAAATGTTTTGATCTCTCTTCGCCAACTGATTGGTGAAAAACATCTCAAGTTGGTTTTAATCCTCATTCTATTAACTCTCAATGAGTTTGAATATCGTTGACATGTCTAAAACAGCCTGTTGCGTTTCTCGTTCTGTAAAACTGCCTAGTTTCAGAAATTGCAAGAGGAGACACCTATGAGAGATCCAGGAGATGTCAAGGAGGCATCCGGATGTACGAGGCAGAGCTCGGGGTATTTTCTGGGCTGGGGCTTTCATTCTGCAAGACAGTAGTGCATAGGTGGTAGTTACAACCATGGGAAAAAATGAGCTCACCGAAGGAGAAAATGAGCAAAGTGGAAGGAAGAGGGCTGAGGTCTGAACCTAGGGGCCCTCCTACATCTAGACTTTGGGTGCAGAAAGGTCAACCAAAGACCAAGGAACAGCAGTCAGAGAGAGAAGTTTGGAAGAAGGAGCTGCTGAGAACAGCAAATGGCTCAGAAAGGACCGAGAGGCCCACTGAGAAGTCAAGTGAGAGAAAAAGGGAGATGCTGTTTGCATTTGACAACCCGGAGTCGCTGATAAACTTGACATCAGTTTCGGTGGAGTGATGGTGAGGTCACGTTGGACTTGGTTGATCGCTTCTTGGCCTTTTGGCTAAGATCAAGCAAAGTTGGACTTGGTTGAAGAAACAGAGACAGGGCTTGCAAGGTATTTTGCCAAGATGGGAATTAGAAATACAGGACGTAGTTGGGTAAAGATGAGGAATCAAGGGAGGCATTTTGGTTTGGTTTGGTTTGGTTTGGTTTGGTGTTTTGAGATAGGATGTTGTGGACATGCCATGGCAGGCGAGAATGATCCAGGAGAGAGGGGGCAGTTGGTGAGAGTGCGTGTGTGTAGCTGGAAGGACAGATTCTTAGAAGCATAGACAATTCAGGACACATCTTCCACTATGTCCTTTCTCTGGGAAGGAGAGTGGGGTTGGAATGTCGGCAGCTTTGTGGGTTTGGGGGCTGAAAGAGGAGAGAGCACGAGGTTGGTCATTTCCGTTTCCTGTGTAAAGAATGAGGCAGGGTCGTCAGCCCAGGGTGTGGGGAGAGGGAGCCGTGCAGAATGGATGAACAAGAGGCAAGCAGGAAGCAGGCATCTCTCTGAGCAGGACGTGGCTCCTGCAGAGAACCACGACGGAAGTGCCAGGCCAGTTTTAATGCCGCTTGGAGCCCCGCCGAGCCTGCATCAGGCAGCTCTGCAGCCGAGCAGTAAATCTGGCCCCGTCGAAGGCTTTGTGTTACCTAGAGCGGTTAATTTTGAGGTCTCTGATCTCGACACTGTTCGCGGAGTTATTTATGTCTGAAATGATGAAAATTCCCTTCCCCCACTTTGGACGCATACAATGTGTGGGGAAGTGGCCAGAATACCAGCCTGCGCCCCCGGGTCGAGGGGATTACCTCTGTCACGGGCGTGTTTCGCGCCCCCATCCATCTCCAGCCCAGACTGCCCAGCTCAGGCCTGTCAGGACGGGGCCCTGACCCCTGCCGCGGCCAGGCTCCCGGGTTTGGGCACCACGTGGGCCTGAGCCCGGCTCGTGAGCAAGTGCTTTTAATAAGCGTCTAGTTCCCCGGTCTCCTCTCTTTCCCGGCCTCCTCCTTGCCATCTCAAGGCTGCAGACCTGGCTCGCACTGAGCGTACGCTTGCCACAGGGTGGAGTGCATCCCCGACCCACGGCGCCCGTGCGCGTGTGGTTTCGTGCCACTCCATTCTACGTCCGACTAGATTCAGGATCCTGTTTTCTAGAAAATGCTACTCGAGGAAAGGTACGGGAGGGGGAGGAGGGTGGTCTGAGACCGTCCCCCACCCCCAGCTCCTGCCAGCTTTGCCACTGGACAGAGTCCCCCGATGGCACGGATTCGTATGTGCATGCGTGTGTGTGTGTACGTGTGTGAAATTCAAATGAAAAAATGAATGCGAAGTTGCGCTCCCTTCGAAGGCTGTTTTCATGAGGCATCTCTCCATCCCCTGCTCTCTCCTCTGTCACGGTGTCCAGCACACAGCCTGGCACATTGTGGGCGCTCAGTAGACGTTTGGGGGGATTAATGGATGCACAGAAGGGCTAAATGTGTCTATAGGTAAAAAAAACCTACATATGCCATAACAGTTATAAGTAATCAGCGCTTAAAAGGTGCCAGGCACTGTGCTAACACCATACAAAACGATGTCAGGTATTCCTCGCTGGAGGGCCGCGGTGGCGGCCACACTCCACAGGAGAGAACACAGCAGCTCGGCCAGGCCGCGTTACTCACAGGGCACCTACCACGTACGTGCTGGAGCGGGAGTTTGAAACTCAGACCTTCTGCTTCCAGAGGCCACGATCTGGGCCACGATAGTGTCACACCACGTGTGACAGCGGAGGGGCCAACTCGGAAGGTAACACCGATGCCTGGTGCTGAAATCCTCAGGGGCTGAGTGTCATTTATCTCCATGAGTTAGAAGCTGGCTCCGGGGAGCATTCACGCGCAGGTGCTGAGTGGATAAACGAACAGCTTTCTATCCCGAGGAAGAGGAGACTGAGCTCTGTGTGGACGTCCCCAGGGCCATTGGGCTGTTTTCGGTGCAGCCAGGTGGGCTCGGCCAACCCTCATCTCCAGCCGTCTCTATTCTAGAGGCCGGGTTTGAGAATGCAGTGGGCCCGCCACGAGCGTGCATTTCCTGCCGCATCCCAGATCGAGCAGGGTCTGGGCGGAGCAGGGCTTGTTGGCTTCTGTATCATTCTGTCCCCTGGCGTGGCTGGGAGTGAGGACGAGCATGGGAAGGATGGCTGCTGCGCGCCCCGTCCTGACTCTTGGCCCGCTGGGGCCATTTGCTACTCTAAGGTGGCGCATCAGATGGGACCATGGGAGACGCATGTCTCACTGAGACCCTGAGCCCAGCTTTAGGCCACTGGCCCCTCCAGGCTGGGTCATCTCTCCTCCCACCCAGAAGACTGGACAGCGGGAGCAGGCGGGGGCCTTCCTTCCTTTGCCTTCCTCTGAATTTTAGAGAGTCAAGGGCTTTATCCCGTGACGCCGGGGTGTTTGCTCCAGAAAGAGCGGGGGGAGCTGACATCTGCACGGTGGTGCACGGCGGTGCAGTGGGTCTGGATTCAGGAGGAGGCGGGACTAGCTGTGCCCACCGGGGACCGGCAGCCCCCCTCAGCCGGCGGGGGCGTGCGCGCTCAGACACTCCGCTGGCTGGCTGGCTGCTGCTCGTTCTAATAAATTAAATCTGTTATATCATCACTGTTATATGCCTGAGACAAGCGTTTCCAAGGCAGATTAGAAAGGAACTTAAGGGGATTAAAAGCTTCTCTTAGTGAAAAACAATGTTTCAGATGGGAAATCCATTTACCAATATGAATTTCAGCAGAAATGCATGTTTTCTTTAATGCATTGCTACCGCGCACCGGAAGCGGGGTTCCCCCCACGCCTCCCGTCCCCTGCTTTGCATAAGTTATCATGCGGATTCTGCTGAGCGTAGCCAGCCTCTCAGTGAGATGGATGGCTTCCATAAAGTGGCACGAAAACATTTCTCCTTTGTTCGTGCGGGGAAAAGAAAAGTATCGAAAGGATTCGGAGCATTAAGAGAGTGTTGGTTTGTGCTGGGACCGAGGGGAGCCTAGGAGTAAACACCAGACGCCAGAGGAAACGGATTCACTGGCGGTGGAAACAGTCCATTCTCAGTTATCTGCGTGCGGCTTATCTGCAAGAAGTTTCGAAAGGCTGTGTGTGTGCGTGTGTGCGTGTGTGTACATGTGCGTGCGTGTGTGTGCGTGTGTGTGTGTGTGTGTGTGTGTGTTTTGGAGCGGGGAGGGGGCTGTTGCTTCTGCTCCCCTGCCTGGCTGTCTATCGCTCTGGATACTCAGGGAATCGAAAGTCATTTTAATAACCTGGGTCCAATATAGTTTGGAAGGTAATTCTGCTGCGGCAGCTCTAAAAAAATTCACGGAAGGCCGTCCAAAGGATATGTAATTAATTTTTTTTTTCTATCACTCTGTGCCATTAGGAAGTTGATTTAAAATCGTAACCTAGCTCCCCAAAGCCAACGTGGGGCTCTAGAATTTCGGAAAACTGCCGAGTCAGTGGCGAGTTCTGCGCTGCAGGGAGTCGGGCAGAGAAATTCTCTCTCCAGGAGGCTGGTGGGGCGTGCAGACCTGTTGGCTGGATCCATTTGAAGTCGGAACCTGGATGGAGAGAAAGGCCACGTGCTACCGGTTGGGTTTGACCAGTTAGCGAGTGTTGATCTGTTCTCGGTGATTTTCAGGCATCCCGGGGTGCCTCATGGAGCTGGGTATCTGTGACCAGGGCTTAGCCTTGGCCATACTGCAGAAAACCCTTCCCTCAGATTAAGTGACTGCTCAGAGTATGGAGAGAGCACTTTCGGGGGCTGAGGAATAGAAGCGGGTTCGTGCTAGCTCAGGACAGAGAAAGGTCCACTGTAGGGGGACAGTGGAGCTGAGCTGGGGCTAGAGTGTGTCAGGGAGCCAAGCTCCGCCCTCCCTCTCTCCCTCCAACCCTTCCTTCCTTCCTTCCTTCCTTCCTTCCTTCCTTCCTTCCTTCTTCCTTCCTCTCTCCCTTCCTTCCTTCCTTCCTTCCTTCCTTCCTTCCTTCCTTCCTT
>PVKZ01004866.1:0-67447 GCA_004027375.1 Macroglossus sobrinus
GGGCAAGGTAACTACTCTACATGAGGGAATAGTACCATTATGAGGGGAATAATAATCTTTAGAGACAAAGCCAGTCACTGACTAGAGGTCGGAGGTAAAAATACGCTAATCTTGCTCTCTGCCTTCTCTCAAATCTAGATCATTTGCTTTACCTTCTTGAATTTACCCAGTAGCTTGAATAGAGGGAGCCTTTGGTGATGGAGCCGTCCCCAGCAGCATCCAGGGCAGAAAGTACAGGGAGAAGAAGGGTGACCTGGAGGACAGCAGGTGTCCAGAGCAAAGGGTACCTGGGTTGTTCACTTGGCCTCATTTATTTTAGTGTCCTTGTTTATGTTTAAGGATTTTTTAGGTTCTTTGCTTCTATAAATTCAGTCAGTCATTAGTTACTGAAAAATGATCACGCGTATATTATTTATTTCAATGATGTCATTTTTAACTTTCCTCTTGTATTTTTCTATGGAGGCAATAGCTGCTTGCATCCCTCTGAGGATACTAACTGTACTTATTTTTTGCCCTCTGTACCAATGATGCCAATGATGTTAACATTTGTCTAAATGACTGTTGATCTTTTTTTTTTTTTTGGCTTTGTATTCACATTTCAAAAGGTGAGTTTCCATTAGACTCTCGTTTTTATTGAGTATCCTGGTTGGGTGAGAGGGTCCTGCTACTGTGGCCCATAGTTTGCTTCACTTACAGACAGAACTTTTTTTTTTTAATCCAGGGAGGGATAAGTGCCTATTAGGCAATTAATATCTAGGTATTGCTGGCCAATTATTGTCCTTTACTGTCCTTTCTTTGTGACCCAATGACCCAAGTTCTTACACTTAGTAGACACATATAAAATATAATGCTTCCTTGTTTTCTTAAATAAGACAAAGCAGTTGCCATGAGAAAAAAAATTAATAAATTTGAGTATATGGAATTTAGTGTCTTCTCTACTAGTAAAGAGATTCTAAATAGATTTCAAAGATAGTTGACAGACTATGAGAAAATGTTTAAAACATATATGACAAAAGATTATAGTAGGACACCAATAAATCATTTAAGAAAATAAGAGTGAATCAAAAAATGGTAAAAAAAAAAACATATACATAGACATTTACGGGAAGAATCAAAACAGTAAATACAGAGACCTTTAAATTCATTATTTGTCAGAAAAAGCAAATTCAACTGAGATAGAATATTTTATTTTGAGATTTAAAAGAATGAATTGAACACATTCATGAAGGTGAAATAATAATTTAAACACCAATCTGTATAAAACAAACTGGACCACAAATTAAAATATTGTCAGCACCCTAGAATTCTCAATCTGCCTCTCTGAAAGAAGCACCGTTACCTTATCTTTTAGTATAATTTTTTTGCTTCACTTAAAAGGTATACCATTTAGGCACCTCTAAACAACAGACTTTAGTTTTTCCAGCTTTGACAATATATATATATGTGTGTATATATATATACATATATGTATATATGTATATATATATACATATATATACATATATGTATATATATATATTTGTATTCTTTTGTGACGTACGTTCTTTGTTCAACATATGTTGATGCAATTGCTGTCATGTATTTTCACTGCTCCACATATTCTATTATTTATATAAATGACAATTTTTATTTTATTTTTTTATACGCATTTGGATTGTTTACAATTCAAAACACTGAGATGCGAAGTTGATATGAAAATACTTCGACATATGGTTCTGAATAATATATCATTGGTTTATCTGAGGTATATGATGAAGGAATTTTAGTGGCAAACATATGTGGCTATTTACTTGGAAACCAACAAATGATTTTTTCCAAATCAGTTGTATTAATTTACACTTTCTCTTGTGGTATATGACATTTCATAAAATCATATTTTTCATCCATCATTTTAGAAAAAAACAAAAAATTTAATAGTATCGAATTGGCATTTATAATATAAAACCACTTTAGTTGGCAATTGTTGACATCTATTAAACTGTACAACATGCATACTTTACAAATCAACTTCCTTTAACTAATCATCTATCTTAGAGAAATACTAACACATGTACCCATAAAACATTTTAAAAGATGTCTATTGCAGGTTTCTTTGTGTTCTCAAATCTTTAAAAATATATTAAATGTCCATAATAGAGAAATGACTAAATAAACTATGGCTTATTGAAGGATTAACAGGATGATCTAGATTAACATGTACTAAATCAATAAATTCTAGAGAGCATATTAAAGTTTATTTCTTCAATAACACATTTTTGTGATTAATAAAACACAGACAACATATTGACTCATCAAGTCAGTTTCACATGCAAAAGAGATCTTAGTTAAACTTAATAATTTCAAGGATGAATATTATTGCCAGGCACAGGTGAAGCAGGATGAGGTCAGGTCGTACTGAGTCTGCCTAGGCCACTTCTTCCCACATCAGATGCACTTTGGTCGAGGATTACAGATGGTTTTTCTAAGTAAAGTGTGCTGTCCCCTCACTTATATGGAGGAGACATTTAGATCATGGAATATCTTTTTGTTTTCTGATGTTCCATAAAACCGTGCCTCATAAGTCAAGGGATTTTAGGTCTGCTTGCTGTAAACAATCCTAGAATCAAATGTACATTCTTAAAACTTCAGAGACTAAGAAAAAAGATTAGTGAAAATATAGGAGAATTCAGGTAATAAATTTAACTTTAGGTGGTGAGTACACGATGCAATATACAGATGATGTATTATTGAATTGTGCACTTGAAACCTATATAATTTTATTAACCAGTCACCCCGATAAATTAAAAAAAACTCTGAATTGCTGTCTACATGTGTTGCATTGAAAAAATATAGCTATCAATTTTAACAATTTTTCTCTGAAGATTTCAGTGGCTAGCTAATAATATATTTTTGCAGATTATGACAATTTTTAGATTAAAGAATGGGAAAACATATTAATGATATATATTTTCCTTTCTATTATTCTGAGCATTATGAACCTTAGTCATTATAGCATATCAAGCTATATTTTCCAAGATTCATAGAAAATTTTTCCATTAGAAATAAACGGCATGTGCTTGTTTGGTGATGCCTATGAGAGACGATTTTCTCTTTTAATTTGATTTACTACCAAAAATGCTACTCTGTGTATTTTGGTACTATTTAAGTAAAATTTGAACCTGAAAAAAAAAACAGGCTTTATAGATTAAAAAACAAGCATGATAATTAGATAATAAGATAGAATCAAAAGGAATTAGGAACTACAGAACTTTAAAAAATAATAGTAGATTCAGGCATGCATTAGATGGCTTAACATATTCTAAGATAATGAAGTGATGTGATTCAAATTCTTAAATTATATTACCATGCAATACCTGTAATATATATAAATATGTATATATTCATATGTATATGTATATTTTTACCAGACATCTTTTTAAAATGTTAAAATAGGGGTATATACCAGTTTTTTCTTCTTTATATTTATAGAGCTCAGCATACAATAAAACTTTAATACTTTTTTTTTGTATACTAATGCTAAGTGAGAATATATATCTGCTTCCCTCCTATTCTTAAATTATGCTTAGTTGATTGCATTTGCAATGACAAGTTTTAGTCTCTTTTTTTTCACTTTTGAACTAATTTTATTCTTATCGTGGTCTATAATTTTTTGTTCTTTGATATTGCCTTCAGGGGCTCATCCCAGTAATGCAATGACAGTTCAGGGTTTTATTGCCTCTCTCAAGAATACAAATCATATCATACTTCTTTAACTGATTTTATTTAAGAATTATAAATGGATTTGAGATTTTGCCAACAATGTATTTTAGCTTTATTAATTTTTGTTATTTAGGTAAGAACTTCTGGGGAGAGAAAAGAAGAGAGATATTAATTGTGCTAGAGATTATTAAGTGATGATAAAAATATACATTTTTAAAGGTGGTAACCATCCAAAGAACTTCTTTATTATGATATAGTGTTTCTGTAAATATGAACACTTCCTCTTCTTCTACAGAAAATAATTATATATGGTAGGCAAAGTATTATTTGATAAAAATCACATAGGATAGCCTAATAATACTCTATGTGGAAAAATATTGAGGGGATTTTAGGACCAAAGGATACTTGTTTAATAGTGTCAGAACTCATTTTAACACCATGAAAAGAGTACGTGTTTGTTCAATTTTCACTCACTGCACAAAGCATTAGATAAAAGAAGATTTTCAGTAATAGCATTTCATTTTGAGTCTTACCAATCCTTTTAGTTTGGGTATAATAAAAAGACTATTAGCTTTTACTCTGCTGTGTTGAATTTTGATGATTTTTGACAGTCTTCACTGAGACACTCAAAGAAATGAGACTTGCCAGTCGAATAACATAAGATTTCATTAAATTTACCAGCATCGAAAGAAGCTGTTTTTGTCTCTTAACATTTTGATATGTTGTCTTTTTCTAATCCTCTTCCTAGGACCTATATAGAAGGCAATAAAAAATTGCATTTTTGTGTATCCAGAGGTTGTTCCGTAATCGAGATCATAGTCAAGTCTTAAGTTTAGAATTATTGCATTATGAAGCACACAATTATTAAAGAAATCAAATTTTTGTATTAGCTTATAGTAACAGTAAGAAAAGTTGTACATACACATGGTATTTTACAGCACTTATAAAGATACAATATCCAGTTTAAATTTTGCCACAAAAGTAAGTGGGGCAAATAATACTATCATTTTCATACTTGAAGATATGGGATTATAAAAGAGTAAACATCTTTCTGCAAATTATGTACAAATGAATAGCTGAGATATTAAAAATTCCAAATATTATAAAACTTGTATGAGTTACAAATAAACATGTCATTTTTATCTTTGAATACTTGAACTGGTTATCTGTAGAGCATCATTGAAAAAAAAAGTGTATGGGGAGAGTGTGAGCAAATTTTTATTTTCTCAACTTTAGAGGGCATGTTGTGAAAAAAAAATGAGTTTCTAAAAAATAGCTTGCTATCATCTTGCTTTCCAGCATCCCTGAGTGTAGAAATGTATACTTAAAATCACTGAATAAATAAAATTTTCTTATTTTTCTTTTCTGCAAATCAGCATTATATTAGGTTATAAAAACAGGTTTTAAAATATGAAGACTATTGGTATTAGAAGGAAACTAAAGATCAATGTAATGCCTCTAATAACTGATACACATAACCTATTTTATTGTGAAACTGAACTGGTAAAGGTTGTAAAACACAACATGCACAGATATTTTTATGTTTGCTTATTGGAATTGATGCAGGAAACAATTTTTTAGATGGCAAAGATTGGAGACTTGCTGTTTTTGCTGTTCCTATTTTATAGATGAAGACTGCAAGACTCATATTAGTGTCATTTAACCATATCATAGAGCCACCCAGAAATTTTGTTTGTTTCTTTTGTCATAAAGAATGAGAAGTAGAATCAGTATTACGTTTGTGTTAAGCAAATATGATGAAAAGAAACAGCAAATGCTGACTAGAGATTGTAAAAATATTTTTGTTTTTAGGCTAACAGAATAAGTTATTATATGTGAGCCAATAAAAGTGGATAATTATATAACTAAGAAGACCTAGGATATAAAGAAGCCAATGAGGAAAAAAAACATTAATTTTTTAAATGTAGAGAGATATAAATTCATTTAAGCTATAGATATTTGTTACCACGTTGGAAATAAATATCTTCTGAAAAAGACCCCATTTTATTTTTATTACATGATCTAAACTAATAGCAGTATACTAAGGCAGAGGTTAACACAAAAGCATTTTACTATTATATGTTGTGTAAAATACAATGTCAAGTGTATTGAGTTATTAATTACTCTATATTTTTCTGAGTACTGCATTAAAGTAGGATTATTTTATTTTTGCAGAGCTTCTTCTTTATGAGAAAATTAAATAAAATTAAATATATTGGAGAGACTTTCAACAGACTATTGTGTTAATATTTATATATATCTTTTTCTTCAGCATCTATTAGGTTCTCCTCAAAACACCAGGCAGAGTAGCTAGGAGAGGTAATAAAACAACTTAGAGTAACATCACTGATAAATCAGATGACAAGTAATCAGCATAAAACTTAGGTTACAGCTGTAAGTAACCAAATCCTTCGCAGCATGGGGCAGCACTGGAAAGGGCTAATGGCAAATATAAAATAAATATAAGGGGAAATATTGAAAGGTTCTAAAATCAACATACTCTATCCAGAATTACCAACAATTAGCCCCTCCAGAAAAAACATGTACCATGAAAAAAGAAAACACTGGGAACAAAAGAAAATTAATCAGAGAGAGAGGAAGAAAGAATCTGATGAATGGTGAGAGACAAGGAAGATAATTTTTAGGAAGTTATTTTCTGAAATAAAGACTTAATTAGTAGGAACATAATGTCAAATAGAAATGATACAAAACAAAAGATCTGTAGAGAAGAAAAATGAGAGAGAAAAAGTAAACCAGAAATGAAAAGATAAAAAACTTTTGTGAGAACATTCTAAATATAGAACTTAGGCAAAAGAGAGCGATACATGTGTAATGAGTTCTTCTTTCTAAAGAGGAGAATTAAAATCTAAATTACTTGAGCATGTGGGTAAAAGGTAGAAAATTTATATTGACAGCAGACTTTTGACAGCAACATTGTATATAGAAAGGTGATTAATCATTTTAATGATTATGAAAGAAAAAATGGTAGTCAAATGCTATTTCATTCATTCAAATTGTGCATTAATCATATCTAAGGAAGAAAGAGCATAATGGGCATTGTGGGATCTCTGGAAATACAGTTCCTATGATCCCTGTCTGAGAAACCTCCTCATACCTTACAACAAATATTAAGTTCAGACAAATGTGGCATTAAGCCTGTGGATAAATATTAAACATGTTCAATTTAAAATTAAGACTAAGTAATGGGGTTAAAAGTAACAAAACATTATGCTGCTATTACATGTTCTAAAAAGGTAGGAATTATACAACTCACAACACATTGAAGAAAGGGAGAATCCGAATGAAAACGTTAATGGATGTCTCAGAAATATCTTACTGTCCTTAAAAGGATAGTGAATAGAGATAAATGCTAGGTAAAATGACAGAAGGGAGAAAAAAGAGGTTACTAGAGAAAATTATCGTTACTCATTGAAGTAGTCAGTAAAGAGTATTAAAATACACCAGAAGACTAGTATATTATTATGAGGTTATATAAGATAATGACAATAAATAAACATTAATAAATACCAAATAAGTCTCATCAAAAATGTATAACTACAGTTAAGGTTTTATGAGTATGTACATACTTATTTATGTATAGTAAAAAATAACACGATGCAACTGAAAACCAACATACTAAGCATATCAAAGATGTTAATGGGCTTAACTCAGCATTAAATCAAATATTTTCAGATTATCCAATGAAGCAGAATCAAATCTATCCTGTGTGTAAGAGAGATACCTAAACAAAGCAATTGAGAGAGGTTTAAAATGAAAGAAAGACCAATTATTGTTCTCTGTTAGGATCATGAGCAGGTGTCACAATTTTTTTGGAGACATGTTAGAATTTAGGACAAAGCATATGTAGCCAGGTAAAGAAGGAGAATGTATTATAATAAAGGCTCATTCTTCTTTAAAGCGATAATAAATATTAATAAAAAATGTACCAAATTATAACTTTCAGAAAACAGAAATGACAGAAGGTGAAAGAAGAAAATGACATATATTAAAACCAAAAATTTTCACATAGTTCATCCGGTGGAAAGTAACTGAAAAATGTCAATAAGCCTCATTTAAATACATTTAAATAATGTATTTAGCGTTAAAGACTTTCTTCTTAACCAGATTTCACGACCCACTTCTCCATTAGACCTTGACTTTGGCCCCTTCCTTGCAGGGCCTACGTAGCCCAGTTTTAGCAATAACCATACTCAGCCAGAAGAATGTCCTCACCCTTAATATGCGGTCGCCTTTGATATCCGATGTCCCTGACTTACCTTCATCAAGAAAGATAGTGATTAAACAATACTAATATGAAAGCTCAGAGGACAGTCAGAGGTAGACATCAAATTGTGGGAGTTATCAACACAATGAGGCGTTAAAAATAATGATTTTTTAAGTTACGCTGGTAAAAGTTTAGACAATGGCAATCAATACAAAAATAAACCTGTCAAAAAACTAAGAATAAATAGTTGAGAGTGATAAGGAGCAATCCAGGTTGGTGTGTTTTTAAGGAAATTCATAAAGAAGAAAATTTTAAAGAGGAAGAAGTTGTCAGTTTCTTGAAATGTTGGGGAGACTTTGGGAAATGTGACAAGGTCCCGTATAGAAGTTATGAGTAGTCATTAAAATAACACTTTCATTAAAATAATGGGTAAGGAACTAGATTAAAATGGGACGTATGGGTCTTTAATTCCAGAATTATAACAAAATGGAGAACCTAAAAATTCTCATTAGAAACACAAGCGCAACATAAACTATAACAACCATCCATTGAAATACATATTAAAGCTTTTAGGGTTAGGCCAGGATAGAGAAGCTCAGAGCAAATAAGCCAGCTCACTGACGGCAGCTGTAAAAGCTGGCAAAATAGAGAAGACAGTTATTTGAAGGCTTGGGGGAACAGCCAATTACATAGGGCTTGAGGGGATTTATTATTAAGTGGAAATAAACCTACAAAATAAATTACAATCCCAGATTTATTTATTTTTCCTGACAGTCCTTCCCAAATACTGATCGCCTAAGCAGAAAGTGAAGCTTTCCCATATGCTCAGGAGACAGCCATCAGAGCCTGTGGCCCCCGGCGTGTATGGGACGCAAGGGACAAACTTCCAAGGAGAAATCCATGGAGAAAAAGGCCACATATCTGCATACGAGTGCCCTCAAGCGTTCCCAGCTTCAAAGAGGTACGTGCCCAAGGTGAGACTGCAGGGAACCCCACAGAAAGTGGCCTTGGAATACAGCAAGGTTCTTATTTTTACATAGTGTTTACGCCTGATCATGCACCGCAATGACAGACATAAATAGCGTGACCGAAATCACATGGCATCCATGGTCTAAAGTACTTGGTAGCTGACCCTTCACAGAAAGGCTTGTGAACTAGCCTGCTAGTTAACCTCAGGTTTCAGCGTCATTTGTGAATCAGTTTTGCTTAGCACAGCCATGTTTGGTTTCGTTTCTAATGGCAAAAAATTTTATTTTTAGGGATGGTACACTTAATTAAATCATTGTTGTTACTTTATGTATAATTAATTAGTGCAGGTATATTACTTTTCTGGGATATAATTAATAGACAGGTTATTGCTCTGTTAGCATAGTTATAATTTTTGTGTTCATGGCTTTATAGAATTTAAGCATGGAGTTTCTTTATTATTAATTATATCTCACATTGTCTAGCTCATGTGACGTAACTCGTATAGTGCATTATTTATGTTATTGATGGATTATTTTAGATATCATAGTTAGATAAAATTGAATTCATAGTGATTACAGTAGAATTCACTAATATGTGCCTGAGAGAGTGATGGAGAAAACAAATCCATATATTCATTTACCTGATATATTTTTCTTTAAGTAAATAAAAACAATTTTCACTGTCAACAACTATATAAACCTGTCTGTCATAAATCGATCGTATACTTCTCAATGAAATGGATGAAGACATAGTTTACATTGGATTCAGGTAATTCTAAGCATTAATTCTTAGTAAAATTTAGTCTAAAAACTATATAGTTTTAATAATATATTTAAATTACATATTCAGGTTTGTTTATTATTATAACAATAATTTGACGATGGGGGCTCTATACACCCTCTACATCTTACTTGCTCACAGAAGTTTAGATACAGAGAAGTGTCAAGTACTTAATAAAACAGATTTGGGCCACAGGTGACAACTAATGACAGAAACACATGACATAAACTGATCATGGGCTTTACAGCATATTTAGTTTAATTTACTTTGTTATTGTTCTTTCTTTCCAAGAGGAAACAATGGGTTATAGCCATATACCGAAAACTTTAGGGAACGCACTACCTCCCGCCCCCCAAAAAAGTAACAATGCCTTTATCTGATGGCCAAAATAGAAGGTAGCATTCACAAAATATACTTTACATTGAGGAATTAATTAATGGGTAGGATCTTGATTTCAGTCTACTCAACTCTCAGGATACTGGCAAGACTAGAAAAGAAAAAAAAAAGGAGAGTGAGAGGGATTTTGTGGGATGGCTCAGAGCCCAGCATAAGAGTGGCAGACATAATTTCCACCTACACTTTCTTGACCAGTTAAATGGTCCAGTCTTCTGCAATTGAGGGTGGACAATACAGCATTCCATATGATCCGGCATAGGAAATTAACAGGGTTCTCATCTCACCGGGCTTTGCTATAGTCAATCCCGCTGATAGAAAAATGTCTGCCTTAATTTCACTCCCATTATAGAACACACTGACCTATCTCTCAAAAGGAAAAGATAAAGAGCTCTTATAAGGCCTTGATCCAATTCAACATTCAGTATCTCTAGTTGTGCACAGTCCTTCCAATCAAATCCAGACAAGTTCACATTTTTCGGTAAATCTGAACTTGGAAGAATAAATTTGAGTCTTACATGCAAATATGTGATGCTGGAACAGAAACAAGGTGAAGACAAAAAAACATTCTAGTATCATCACGGTCACTTCTTCTCGACTCTTTGCAAATCTTTTTAGGAGACATTATAAAGCATCCTAAGCTGAGAGTGACAGAAATTGCTTAAGACCTCATTTCTCTGTGGGAGAGATTCTCTTATCCCATGTGTTCTGTGATCTGTTTTCCTACCCTCCAGAAAAATATATAAATTCTTCCTCATGAATATTGGCCACATTTGTATAGAGACATATGTAAGTTCTAAGACATTTTGTATTTAAAAAACAAAAGAGGATTTCATCAGTTTTTCCATGGATGTACTTTTTCTGCTTCAGTATACATTTTAGGGTACCACATTGCATTCGGGTGTTCTGTCTTTTAAGTCTCCTCTGGTCTGTAATAATTTTTTAAATTTAATTTTATTATTAGTTTCAAGTATGCAGTATCATGATTAGACATTTATATAGTGTATGAAAGATCCCCTTCATTATATAAAGTCTGGAATTGAGTTAATAGTAAGGTATCAGTGTGGTTTCTTAGTGGTGACAGTGGGGGAAACTGGGTGAGGGGGATAAAGGAACTCTCTGTGCTATCACTGTAACTTTTCTACAAATCTAAATTTTTTTATAAAGTGAAAAATGTATTAAAATGAAAAAATATAACACTAAAGGAAAATAAAAGGGGAAATTAGAGTAGAAAGACACATTCTGGGAAGGAGTTCCATAGGGGATGCTGGTATGCATCTTCTAGTCCTATCATTTAACAAAGAAAACACTACATTATTTTATGTGCCCATTGTAATCTAGACAACGTAATTATTTGGCATGCATCTCATTCTTTACATGTACTAAGGAGTGGCATAATAAAGTATTTAAATTCCAGAAACGGGAAGCCAATTAATTTAGTTCTAATCTCTGCTTTGCCAGAGTCTACCTCTGAAGTCTTGGAAAAAATATCATAGAATCTCTGTGCCTTAGCTTCCTCATATTAAGAAAATAATAGGAGCAATTACTTCTTGGTGTTGTTATCAGGATTAAACGACCTAAGGGTATTAATACTTAGAACTAGAACTGTTGTGTTGTGTATTCTGAATAAATGTGGCTATTCAGCAAACATAGATGTGGGTAATGACAGGAGAGAGGAGAATCGAAGCCAAGATTTATTGTACCCAATTACATTTTATCAGCTATTTGGTGACAAATTTGTTTCTCTCACAAGAATTTCTTTTTAGTATCCTAGAAATTTTAATACCACAGTTAATTTGGGATATGTGAAAGAAGTGCTTTATGTGATAGTGTGGGAAAGGGTGACTATGAAAAATCAAGTAAGAAGGAAGAAAGACATGAATCTTGAGTACAGGTACTTTCTCAGACCTTTCAGCTTTAGGAAAAAGCAAGATGGAATTTGGAAATATATTCTTGAGATAATTGTCAATTGAATTCTTATATTCTTAGGTAGCTGATGAATAGAGGAACTAGTTGCACTTTTGTTCCAAGCAATCTTTTCAAAGATGCCTGTATAGTGGATAACCTTAGAAGACCAAAATAGTGTTTATTTATAGACCAGAGAACAGATTTGTTTATTTCCAGAATAATAAAAATAGTATCTCCTATTTCTGTTGATGTTAGGACATGAGATAAATGACAGGTGTTGAAGCAAGTTAAGAAAATAGAAGAATCTTAAGTCTGATAATGCTGTGATTGCCCTCTCAGGCTAGAAATTAGATAATCTAGCTTTTTTATTTATTTTTATTTTATTTTATTTTATTTTATTTATTATTAGTATTTTTCTAGAATCAAGGAAGTCTGCTCAGTATTTTGTAGATGAAAAAATAATATAGTTTGATGAAATATTCAATATCTCCGAGTCAGTCATGATTATTATGTGACTCTTAATGCAGTGTCGTGTGTCTCTCCAACAACCCAAAGAGCTGGTGGAGATGGTCTTTTCCATGAGTTCATTCTGGGTCCTAAGTGGCTCCTCTCTTGTTGTTACCATAATACTATCTTAGTTTCATCCTTCTGATTGGAGGTAGCTTAGCAATACTTCTACATTCTAGCCAGAGAAAAAGCGTTAAGAAGAAATCTAAAACACTCAGCTTCATCTTTATGGAGATCAACTGGAATTTATGTCTGTGATACCACTCATATTGCACTTGATAAAAATTAGTCATTGGATTACATTTCATAGATTACAACTATGAAATGTAATCTGCTCCTGATCATACACACTCAGGTTTCTAACACCAAATAGATAATAAAAGAATGCATACTAAGGACAATTAGTGATCTCTACTACAAAGAAATTATAAAGTCATTTCTAATTATAAATACTGAAGAGGCTTATTTGCTACTGTACTCGGAAAGATCTATACAGAATTTCAACAATAATGATTATGTAAATAACAATAATACCAAGATATCTCATAACAGAGATGTAAAAAGCAATTTATATTTTAATATCTGATCATTGCTTTATATTGCTCTTGGGGAAAAAACAGAAAAATCAAATTTGACTCACATTAGTTATATGGATTTATAAATATCCTGAAATATTTTGAAAGAAACGATAATTACAACCTACAAAAAGAAACAAATATTTACATATTTTGATTTAAAAAATATTTCTTCATCAAAGCTAGAAAACAGATACTATATTTCTTATAAATTTAAATGTTTTAAGCTTAAACATAATTTAACCTAATAATGTTGGAATAAGGAACTGCACAAATTTATATGTAACCATCAAAAAGAGTAGAATATAATAGTAGAACAAACCCTTGCCAATGACCTTTCTATAATATTTGCAAATTTTCTATGATTGATCATAAGTAGACTGTTTTGTCTTCCTTGGTTCTACTTTCTCCCAAGTTCCTGAGTATTAATTTGATAGGAAAGGAACTTCAGCAGTAGTTCCAATTTAATTTCTCTCAAGTTATGCAGCATAGTTAATTAGAATCATGTAATCTTAGCACACAAAGGATCCTTAGAGATTGTCTAATCCTGTTCTCTCATTTATTCATGTGGAAGTGGGTTTAGCAATCTTGCTAAGGTCACACAAATTTAAAAAACACAAAGGAAGTCTTTATGATAAAATGCAAATTAAAAATATAGAACTTAACTGGCATTATTAATTTATTTGTGAATATGTATAAGGACATATTAAATTTTTAAAAATTATTTTCTCTGATGACATGATTCTGGTAAGTTCAATGAGTTCAGAGCAGTGTTTCTCAATATTTCAAATTTTAACTTGTTATCCAGGTATTATAATAAGAATACATACTTTTATAAGTGGCAGGGGTTATCTACAGTAGAAGTTATTGATTATGGGGGAAGAAAATCACAGACCACTAAAGCTGTATCAAATTCTCAAAATGCGCATGTACAGATTGAAAAATACCTTCTTGCCAAAGGAAATCCTGATGCTACCCCATAATATGACTGCCCATCTTGGTTAAAACAAGTCATAGATTTATAAAATATAAAATTAATTTCTAAATGTTTTTAAATGCCTTAATTATTTAAAATAAATTTAAAATGTTTAGTGAAATAGAAGGTTAACACATTCTTTCATATAATTATATTATTTTTATAAGAAAATGCATCAAAGCCAACACATAGCTTCTAATGTCAATTTTTTGGTGATTCCAGGGGCCCCATAATTTTGATGATTCAGCCAAAGTACTCACAAGGCTCAATATCAGGTTGTTCTCGTGGCTGACTTTACTCTGAAAAGGAGGCAGAGTAAAAGCAGTTCTGTATCTTATTTATTAATGGATAGTAAAACAAATTACATATATTTTTGTTCATATACATTGCCTATTACATAGATACATAACTTAAATATATTAAGATTCTGTATGTTCTAGTCCCAGGTTCACATGTGCATAGTGTAATGATTTGACATGCATGCATGAACTTTGAATTTTGAAGATAAAAGATTGTAAAAGAACATGAAAGAATTAGAAAGGATTATAACCACTATCCCATAAATTTGAAAAGAGTTTTTCAGAATTTTCTGAGGTATATTATCAGGGATGTTTTTTCGCTACTATGTTAACAAGTCAACTATTTAATAATATTATTTTCTTTTGACTGAGGTTTTACGGATATCCAGAATAATAGCTATAAAATTGTATTTGTTACATAATACAATAAAAACCATAAAAATACTTATAAATTTTATTAGGTAAAAGCTTCTATGTACATATGCATACCATTTCCATAAAAATGCATGTACATACATATATGCATATACTTATACATACACATATATGTATATATAAAGAGAGGTATGTATGAGTATTTTCATTACAGTTATATTTTTACTTGGAAATGAATGTAAAATTAGGCAGATGGCTAAATAAATTACGGCTTGTTCATAAGATATACACATGTACATTATAAAATGAAAGATGACTTTTTATTTATGCCACAAAAATTTATTGAGCATCTACTATGCGCAAAACACATTTATAGGGACAAGTAAAATCAATTAATGAAATATTCAAATTGTGTTGGCTTCATGGAGTTTACATTCCTCTACTATAAGAAAGATGATAAATATAATGTGTTTAGTGCCAGATGGTGCTAAGTTTGACCACAAAAAAATGGAGTAGCAAAGGGGCTAGGGAGTTCCGTGAGGAGGTAGTGTTGAATTTTGAAAAATGTACTCGAAGGCCTCACTAAGCGACACCATTCTAATACAGTAAATGTTTATGAGAGAAGGAGCCAGGAGCATCATATAGGGGAGACTTTTTCAGGGAAGAGAAGTATCTAATGGGTTGTTGGAGTGCAAATGTACCTGGGATCTAGTGAGAAAGCCCCTGTGACCGATCAGAGAAGATGAAGAAAAAAGTAGCAGAGGTTAATGGAACACAGGGCTTCTTAGGAAATGGTAAAGATTTTTGATTAGAGTCCGAAAAAGGATTGTGAACTGAACAGTAAAAACTTCTTTAAAGGTTTAGTAGTATCACTTATGACTTCTAGGTGAAAATAGACGACAGATTAGCAAAAGGAAGAAATGGGAAGATTAATGAGGAAACTATTACATAAACAGTTCCTAGTGTGGGATGACTGGCTTGGATCAGGTAGTAGAGGTGGAAAGAAGTGGCCGGATTCAGGGTTACCTTGAAGACATTCTTGAAGGACTGAATGTGAATAATGAATAAAGTGGTGATATAATCCACTGCCCATTTCAGAACATGTTTAAGAGTGATGTTGGAGGGGCTGTTTGTAATTATAATGAGACAACAGGGTGAACTGAAATTGTTTTATGCTAACTGTATATATCATAATTCTATGTTAGAAAGAAGTGATATCAACAATATTTTGGCATTAACAATGGGAGGAAGAGAGATGGAATTACGAATATAGTATGAATTTGGGAGGAGCGGATTTAGGATTTGAGAGTAAGAAAAATCAATAGTTTTATTTTCCATAGGTTCTAAATGGATATTTAATTGTATAATATGTTTTAGATAGATTATTAATTATAAAAAAATAATGTCAAATGATATTTTTTTTTTACCTAAGATATAAATAAAATGCTATGAAAATACACTAAGACCACAATAGCTGTTGTAGTTAGGCAGTTGAGTTACTTGCAATCTATTGATATAATGCATTTCTCAGTTATTTTTAGTAAAATATTTCATTAATTTTATAATCAAAGATGCTATAAATGCTATAAATACATTATTCTACTAATGTATTTCAATTGGGTTGACTGACACAAAAATAGCATTGAGAGCAATCTGAAAATAAGACAGATTAAAGAAGCAACAATTAGACTGTCAGCTAATTTCTCAACAGAATAAAAATGAAATCCCAATAAAATGGAATGATAACTGCAATATGTTAAAAATGAAGAATTTTATGTTCTTAAAAATATATTTTGATAATGAAAGTGTAATAGTTATTTAAGATAAACAAACCCAAACCGGTAATTCTGCATCAGTTAAGTTCACTAAATGAAATTCTAAAGGGTGTATTTCAAATTGATGGAAAATAACCCTTTATTTTTTAGGCAAGATTGTTTCCTCTGAGTTTTTAAAATTATATATACAGAAAATTAGGATGGACAATTTTGTAAAAGTTGGTGAAGATATAAAGGAGTTAAAGTTCTCACATACTTCAAGACGAGGATGTAGATACTAATTTTAGGATTATAACTAAAAATGCATTTAATTTCTGGAACAACCAACAAAAGATAGAAATAGAAATGTAATTTCCAAACTAGGAAAAGGAATAATAGAAATAAAAAGGAATGGATGAAAGAGAGAAGTAATTCTGTAAATAGCTATCATAACAAGATTAGAGATTTTAACAAATGCTCACATACACAATTTAATTTATAGTAATTGATAAAAAGCTTCCATGAATCATCTAAAGACAACAGACTCTTGAAGGTAGAGGAAAAAAAATAATCCTCACTATATTTTATCTAAAAGTAATAGATTTGAAGTACTGGAAAACAGAAGTTCAAAAGCAAAACAAAAAAAATGACATTAGAATGGCAGCCAAAAGAGCGTGGGTATAACCATATTTATATAAGAAAAATAATCCTTGAGGCAAAATGATTATTAGAGATAATGATATTTTGTAAACAATATAATCTCATAATCAGTAATGTAAACATTTATATTACATTGAAATCATAGTCACAGTAGAACATTTTAACTTGATTTCTCAGTAATTTACCTAAGTAGAAGAAAAAAATGTTAGTAGGAATATGGAAGGTTTGAACTACCTAATAAATTAACTTGATCTAATGGACATACAGAAAATCCTGCACATAATTACTACAAAATGCAGCTTAAAAATTTGTTTTAAAGCATATGGCACATAGAATTTCCGTTTCTAATAGTGGTGATATAGTGTATATGGATTCTATTCTACCACAGATATAAATTATAAACTTTGGATGAAATGTAATATACAATTCTTAGAAGGCACTAAAGACTAATAAGAAGCTGACTAAGTGGAGTCAGTCTTAAGAAAGGAAGTACACAGGGTGATTTTTGCTCTAACATCTCTTTGACTTCCTCTTCCTCTGTTACCAGCATGCCTCCTCTTGTTCTTTCCTGGGCTGTAATCACAGGTTACTCCTTCTGATAAGAAAGATGCGATTATCAACTAAGGCCAATTGGATTCTCTTTCTGCAAATTCACATCTTTAGCAAAGACACAGAAGGCTGGAAGGGAATGAGAGCTCCATTACCTGATTGCAGAGCCTAGGAGAGAAGTTCCCTTGTTCTGCTTTTGAATGACTGATCCTTCTCAGGCTGGCACCGTCTTATGACCTGGTCCTCTTTCTTAGCATTCAATTTGAAATTCTACCAGTAGGTTTCCAATTAGTCCCTTTTATTTATTTATTTATTTATATTTTTTTTGCTTAAGTTAGTCAGTTTGTTTCTGTTGCTTACAAATAAGAAACTTTATAACACAAAAGTGATAAAGAAATAGATTCTATATATTGTTCCTAGTGGAAAATACCAATAATAGATCATTTTATCAGTGAAGATAAATAAAATATCTATCTGATGGAATACAAAAACTGTAAAAAGGAAAAAGGAAAAATGTTCTAAAGAAGTGAATGCTAATTATGATGCTGAAGGTAATTTACTGGCAATTTCAGATTTTGTTAGAAGACGATTAGAAATCCATTTTAGTAACTTGTAAAAAGAAGAGGATTAGATAAAACAGTGAGGAAGAAAAAATATGCCACAGTAAGAATGGGCAGAGATGCGAAGAAATTTTCAAAGTGGCACAGCTGGACTCAAACTATACCTAGGTGAGATAATACAGAATTTTAAGAAGTCAAAACAAATCAAACTAACATTTAGGATGATAAATATCAGAATGGCTATTGCAGAATATTGAAATAATAATATGGTAATACAAATGTGTGAGGCCATCCAACACTGTGTATTAAAAAAGACATGGTGATTAAATATCAAAAAAATAGGATGACAGCAGTCTAAAGCCTGAATATAACCTAAGAATTTGGGGTACACTTGATGAAGCAATGTGAACAATTGGAACAGGTGAACTTATAAAACATAACACAAGAAAAACACACAGGAATTTTTAAAAAATAAGCAAGTATCTCTACTAAAGTTCACAAATTGCTCCTAGCAACATTTATTTTTAAAATGACTATGCTTACAGATATTTTGCAAAATTAAAATTTTCAAAGATAAAATTTTTAAATTAAAATGCAAAAAAATGACAATTTAAGTATGAAAAAAATATTAGATTGACCCCAAACTCTTTTTAGTAGAACAGCAAATGTCAGAAGACATTATAGCAACTATTTAGAGCTATTTGAATAGAAACGAATTACCTTTATAGATATAGAATTTCATTCTCAGCTTCACCATTAGGATATACATTAAAACAATGTGAAGTTATTCTCAGATAACCAAAGGCTTAGAATATTTACCCATCAAGCCCATCTTGAAAAAGGGCTTAAAAGTACCATGAAGATCCCTGAGATAACGAGTAAAAAAACTTAGTAACTCTTTTTATAAAGTTATAAAAACCTATTTTTATTTCTAAAAACAATGCATAACAAAATAATAGCTACAAGTATGATTTGCAAACTCATCTCAATATGAGAATTTCTTGGCAGAGAATTTTTTTTTTTAATAGTAAAGGATAAATCGAAAATAAGACTATCCATAAAGAAGTAACACATGAGATAGGGGAATAAGGTAATACAGATGTTCAAACTTTCTTGTTTTCTATAAGAGCTAAGAGCTTAATTTTGCCCTTGGCTTAGCTTATCAGAGATTTACAGGCATACATTGGAGACATCTCGGATTTGGTTCTAGACCACCACAACAAAGCAAATATTGCAATAAAGTGAGTTACATGAACTATTTGGTTTCCCAGTTCATATAAAAGCTATATTTACACTATACTGTAGTCTGTTAAGTGTGCAATACCATTATACCTAAAAAGACAAAGTACGTACCTTAATTAAAAGTAATTTTTTTTGCTAAAAAATGCTAACCATCATGGAGACTTCAGCAAGTTGTAATCTTTTTACTGGTAGAGGGTCTTGCCTCAGTGTTGATGGAAATATAGTATCTATAAAGCACTACTAAGCAAAAAACAGTAAAAACGAGGTTGTGCCTGTATACTGATAAATATATCTTTTTTTAACTTAAAAAATGACATCTCTTACAGCATGGTGCATAATGCCTCAATGGGAGATTTTCTACATATATTAATATACAAAAAGCTTAGAAAATTCCAACAGCAAGGGAATTTAAATGTATTTAATCCAGTGCTGTAGCAATGCATTTGACCATTATTTTGGTTAGTATTATTGTTTGAAAGCAGTAGAAAGTATTTGTAGTTATAAGCAAGCAAAAGAACCCGACAACAACAACAGCAACAAAAGATACATTGGGATGACATAAGACAGCTCTTGGATTTGACCAAAAAAAAAAAAAAAAAGGGGGCAGGAGAATCAGGCTCATGGGGGAATCAGGATGCAAGTCAGATTGCCAAAATCAGAAAAAGGAGGGAGGCCTGTTTCTGATGTGGCCTTTGACCCGTTTAGCCATGGCCTGATCACTACCAGCATATACCAACACCCCCCCACACACACACACACACACTCTCTCTCTCTCTCTCTCTCTCTCTCTCTCTCTCTCTCTCTCTCTCTCTCTCTCTTTCTCTCTCTCTCTCTCTCTCCCTTTATATCTCCCTCTCTCTCTCCCATTAATGCCACTGGGCTCTGCTTCACCTTGTGACTTGCTCTTTCAACTTCAGAGTTCAAAAATCTCTCTGATCACCAGGAATAATTTCAGACTCTGTGCCTCTTTCTTACCTCTGAAATTTAACAGTCGCAAGATTGAGTGGTAAACCAGCTACACTTAAGTCTCTGGTTCATGTTCTAGTCTCTGATCTAATCCCAACTGCTTCTAAAAGGGAGGTCCCTATTTTGGGATTCCTTCGTAAAAGAAAGGGTTGACATAATGTCCTTAAGATTTATCCGTGTTGTCACAAATGGCAGGATTTCTTTCTTTCTCTTGGCTGAATACTTAATTGGGATTTATGTCCATTATAGCTCAATAAACGGGGGGTGAGGGTGGGGAAAGAATATTGAGATGCCTGATAAGTACCCACATGTCCTAAAAGAATGCATATTCTCCTTCAGACAAAAAAGTATTCACTTACAAACACAAACTATTCTTTATAAATCCAAAATCACACCCCCCTCAACCAGTTCCCGGAGGAGAAAAGTCCAGGTCGCACCCAGTTCTGCATTTGGCTTCAAGTTCAGGGCCACTGGATAATGAGAATTCCTTCTCATCTTCTTTCCTGCTCCTATTTCCTTATCTGTAAACCCTAGCTTAAATACTTCAGATACATTCTATGGACATTATTAAAGAAAAGGCTATAGAAAGAAAATGCAAATATCTGTACAGATAAATAAAGGGATGCAAGCAATTGTTTTTTCACTTTCTCCATTGCAACAGATAATAGTTAACAAGACTCCTTTCCTCCAATAACCATGTTTGCTTTACCTAGAGATAATTTTTTTGGTCATTTTGGTGACAAAAACACATTTATTTCTGAAATAGCAGCACTTTTATAGTGATCCTTGTTTTTTATTAATTTGTAACATTTTAGTAATACCTACCCCAAATTATTGAAACTGTAAATAGATTTGGAAGAAAATAAAACATTTTTGACTTTGAGTTTCACAATCACCCACTGATTCAACGTAGGACTTTCCTGTATACCCTCATATGGCTTTATATGAAGTTTTGATAAAAATGTCAATAACTAATAACCAGTTAATTTTATTAATTTTATATTAATTAATAGATCTCCTTAGAAATAATTTCCTGTAAAGGTAACTTAGAAAACCTTTTTAAGAAGCAAGTATGTAATTCAGCCATGGTTTAAAATAATTTAGAGAATTAGACAATAAAACATAGGGAAATTTATAGTATAACTTGTTATTTTATTTTGTAGGACATCCTTTTAAATATATTATTGCATTTTAAATATAACAAATTTTATTAATTTTATATAAAGTTGGTGGACACATTAAAAATTCAGGCCAAATATTGACGACTAAAGGTTTATAAAGAGATAACTTCACATCATATTCTATCTATTCTTTCAGAGCTGTAGACTATTTTCAGACCTCACCAGATTCTGAGTGACTAAATGTATACTAGGCAAACATTAGTTTTTTCCACTGTGGGCAATATTTGAAGTTACTATATTTGAAGAGATGACTGGAATCCTCCTGCCCCCTCAACAATAACTCTTTGCCTTGCTCCGAATTATAAATTGGACCCTGTAGACTAGCACTTTACTACCATTTTCAACTATACTACTTTCAAATCAGTTCATAATGGTTGTAGAGTGTACTACTCATGCCTGGGAACAAGTGACCTGAAGATTCTGGCTCCCTGGGGTTCACCTGAACACCTGACAGCTGTGGGGATCAGAAGCCACCTCTTCCGAACACCCCTCTCCCACCAGTGTGCTGCTACACAGAGCTGAGTTTTGTTCTAAGCCATGATAAACCTGACAAGTACTGTGTAAGACCAGAAACGCCAAAGTGCTTTCAAAACAGGCAACAGAAATTCTGAATCTTTTCTTGCATTAGCAGTAAAGAAATGCTTATATTATATCTTGAAGAAGGAAGTGTTTCATATGAAGGCATTTTTTTTCTTTTGTTTCTGTTTTTGCTGATTAAAACAATGGGTGCAGTATGCTTTGCTAGTCAACTATGGAAAGGAGATAGGAAATGAATATTCCAGGAGTGGAACACAAGCCATCTCTTGAGTCTGACAGAGCCCGATGAGGTCACTGGCAAACCGTGAATTACTATTAGTCTGGAAGCAAAGCCGTGAACTATATGTTGTAAGCCTGGGTTGCCCATGGAATGTCTGAGCTAACAGAGGAAAAGGACTTATCGTGGTGATTGACCTTGCAGGCCCATCTCTTCCCTTTGGGGTGGGATGAGATTCCCCTGATTCACCTGGGATATATGGGGAAGAGGTAAGTACTGGCATCATATCAGGATTCCATTTAGAATAGGAATGGATTGATGAGCAGGCAATTGATAGCTTTTATCCAGTACAAGATGAAAAGCAATGTCTTAGTGTTTCTATTGTGGTGACTCTGAAGTAGGACACATTAACTTTTCCTTTTTTGATTAGATCTTCACTGAGAACAGATTAAAAAAATAAAACCTGTAGTTTTTCATATCCATGCTTCTCTACACTAAATATCTTTGATTATTTATTTTTAAAGTTTGATTTACTCATAAAATCATTATTTTACAACTTCAAACACATAAAGATATTATGTTTTTCTTCTCAGTGATATTTCACCCAAAAAGTGACCTTAATAAACTTGCAGCTTGTTAAATATGGTGGTTTTATTAACTTTATAGTTTCCAATACAATTTAAAACCAAAATCTATACTATTTATAAGAAAGGGAGAACATTGTTTCAACTTAACCTTGAAAAAGTGGGGGAAAAAAATTGAGAGTCTCAGTCATGTAGCAGCCAAAGGAGCTCAGAAACAGTAATGTTAGTGCCAGCCTGGCAGACACAATCCACACAGAACTTAATCAAAATAAGATTAAAAGTCCATAGCAATTTCCTTGAGTGGCCAGTGAGATATCCCCATTACAGTCACCAACCAGACTGCCCCTGGGGCCTATTTCAGAAATAAATTGGTTCGTAGATGAGCTGATGCAGAAGGAAAAAAAAATTAATGTCTTCTTCAGACTGTAACCAAAATTTTATCAATACAGGGAAACTTCAAAGTCTTTTTACCCCAAAATGTTTTTTTTCCTCTTTATATCTTCTTGTGTTTATTAGTATTATATTACAGATTAGTCTATGTAAGTTTTTTTTTACTCTGTATAGGATTTAATAAGCAGCATTCAATATTTAATAAGATAGCAACAGCAGTAACACCTGGGAAATTGTTCAAAGAAAAATCTATTAAGTTATTAGAAGATTTGCATAATTACTTTATTAATATAGCTTAGCGGTTACAAACATTATATAACACCAAAGTAATCTGAAAAAGGCATTATTAACCCAGGAACCTTAAAGAGAAATTTTCAATCTGAGGGATACTTCTAGACATAGTCTAAAATAGGAGGGTAAAATATTTATAAAGGCATTGTGTCACTAAAACATAAATGAGTGGAGTGTCCCATTTCTGCTATTAAAAGCAATTGATCCAGACTTGTTATAGAACAACTATCACAAATGGATTACTAACACTGTACTGTGTAAAATATTTTAATGAATTGTCTTTGCCCTATTTTTGCATGTATCGCCTCATTAAATTATCTGAAAAAATCAAATACTTCCTAAAATGCATAGTCTTATGGTTTTATTGAGAAGAAAACTGTGGATAATAGAAGGTAAAAGATATTTCTTAATAGGATACATGCATAGGAGAAGAAGTACCCTAAAACTCAGGTTTTATTATTTTGAGTTTAAACGTGTTGGCGCCGTCACAATTACTTTACCTTAAACCCTTACCAGTGGTCCTTGTAAGTGCTTTTCTTGTTTGTTTGACAGTATTATCCAACTTAGGTATGCATGCAGATCGTCCTGGGTTCTTAATAAAAGACAGCGGCATGGACAATGACCTCAGAAACCCTGACAATGACCCCAGAGACCTTGACAATGACCTTGGAGACCCTGACTGTATGTTTGCATAGAGAGTTTAGCCAGGTTGCACAATGCAGGTGATCAGGAGTTCTCTCAGTCATCCGAAGAAGAATTGGCCACCGTGACTTGAGATGTCTCAAAAGTTCTGTCTTTCATTTCAGACTCTGAGCTAATTTGCACAGAAATATCACTTTTGTGTTTCAGTAAGCATGTGGAATTTGCCTGTTTTAATCTTTTAAGTAATGGCAGCCTTGGCCTTAAACCAAATGTGTTTTGTAGAAATTCTACCCTTATGATCTGTATAGGAGTTCCCCTTTCTTTCCTCAGTTATTAACTACACTTTTAGTCTGACATGGAAGTATCAGCGCCATTCAGATTGGCTGCACACATAAATATCATTACCTTGATTAGGCGATTTGTAGAAATAGGACTTTATTTGGCAGTATATACATATATACATATGTGTCCACACACACACACACACACACACACACACACACACACATTTATATTATTTTTTAGTGAGGTGACCTTTTGGTTGACCTCACAGATTACCAGAACCTTGTCAGCTTGCAATCCCTTCTTTTTTTAATTTTTCTTACGCCTACAGCACCTGGTCTTCCTAGGTGGTCTCCTATCCAAGTACTAACCACACCTGACCCTGCTTAGCTTCCAAGATCAGACAGGGTCAGGCTTGTTTAAGGTGGCATGGCCACCCTATTTTGAGGAATGCTCAAAATAAATTTTACCTGCATCACAATTTCACTTTGGGACAAGACATATTCCCATCCACTGCAGAACTAAATTTAAGGTCATTGAATTAAATTGTTAACTGTAATAACCAAGCAGTAGAAGTTGGCTGAACCTTTACATAATAAATATTTTTATAAAATAATGTAGAAATGGCCTGCTTATGTTTACTGTATGACTTCATACATTAAGCTGAAACATAGCTATTTCTATGCTTTCAGGATGCATTTAACAAATCATTTGTACATTTTTCAATTGCTGCCAAACAGTAGTTACATTAAGTAACTACCGTATTTAATAAACATATCTACAAATAACGTCAGACTTCAACATTTTATACAGGTCAATCTTTCAGTATTTAAACCTGAAAAATAATCTCCATTATCCATTCAAATTCCAAATTTAAACTTACCTCATGGTTGTTTACTCCTGCATATTAGTTCTTACCTTGGTTAAATCCTTCATAATATTATTATCAAGAAGTGCTTCAGTAGTAATTTATGTAGTTGTATTATTTTCATTTATCCATTCAAAAATACCTTTGAACTAATGCTAAATATAATTTAACTCAAAATATAAATGGATTATTATTCATGCCCGAAGCACCTTGATAGGTTTTGTAAGAGACACACAGACAAGTATAACTGAGCCACTAAACAAAATATTTACGGTCAAATAGAGGAAAAGAAGCCCTGTTATAAAGAAAAAAAATAAGCAAAAAGCTATATGAAATGCATTCTATTTTGACTCTGTTCAATTCATTTGCTAAACTGACTGTTTATTCTTAGAGTAAGATTTTCACAAGTCCCTCCACCTGAGAGAGATATATATTTGTTTCTTTCTGTGAGTCATCAGTCCTATGCAGTTCCACATACCTGGTGTGTCTGGTCTACAGAGGCTAATCATCATATAATAGTTTTTTCTGCTTTTTGGTCTGAGGTCAGTGGGTGCTCTGAGGCAAAACTAAATGACTTTCCAATAGCCAGTCCAAAATTACAAGAAATACCAAATGCCTGGGGTTATCCTCAAATTAAGTTTAATTTGTGGATCTAATATCCTTTATTACAATGTGTAGGTGCTAAAAGCAAATATAATAGTTTCTCTTTACCTCTGTGACCTGGGTTCACAGTGTTGAGTTTAAAGATAACTTTGCAATGTCTGCTTCACTGAGGAAACTTGGAAAAAATTGGACTCAGAACAAAAATTGTCTGTAACAACCTGTTAGAGATTGCTTTGTGGGGCAAAACAGAAATCTTAATATAGTACCAATTGAATAATAAAATTTTATCAATTGAGATTCCACTCTTAAAGTATTTAAGTTGTTCAGGTTACAAATATTATATTAGCATAAATTAAAAGCATAAACATGTTGAAGTAAAAATATCTTCAGATAATAAACAGTTTTCAAGGAGACATAAAGAAGCTACATCACTTTTATGGTCATTATAACTAAAATGCATTTTCTTTGTGTCATATTTTAACCCATTAATACATATTCACCAATAATTTCTTATCATTTCAATAAACAATTTATGTAATTGTCAGTCTGTGTATTAAAAAAAAATAAAAACAGGTCATGGTCAGATTTCTCTTTGACTCTGGCTTTGTAACTTGCCCTTGCCAGTTATATAAACTTGACTAAATTATTTAATTTGAATTTCAGATTTCATTCTTATAAAGTAAGAATGCTATTGGCCCTGTTTTAAAATCTATGAGAAGATAATAAACAGTCAGTATAAAATTCCTGGCAGTATTTGTCTATAAACAAATTACAGTTATTAGGTATCATTCTTAGACTGATTTTTTTTAATTCAGAAAACATTTTTAAAAATCAGGATTTATTTAAATAAAGTCTACAGTATTGTCTTTTCACTTCTGTTCACTGATGTGTCACTTAGTCTGCATCAGTAAGGATTACTGATTTATGACAGCTCAAAATGCACATTTAGATTATAAATGAGTCTTTCTGGATGGCTTCAAATTGGGCAAAATTAACTCCTGCCATACTTCCTTTACCTTTGTAGAGCCCAGTTTTAACCAGCACAGACCAGCGGAGAGGGTAACATGTCTGTCAGATGACTGAAAAAGGCCTTTTTATTCTCTTAAAGGTATTTGTTCGTAGAGAATATTGAGTGACCCTAAAAGCTGCCTGATTCTGCACTTCTATTTCTCTGATCATTTCTTCTAATTTCCCTCCTCCATAGACTGAGATGAAAAACACCCCTACCATCTGCTCTCAGCTCGAACCTCCAGTATTGTCTACCTTCTTCTTAACTCTCTACTTATAGACATTTCTTAAGAATTACTAACAAAATAAAATCATTTAGAAGAGAACTTTCTAATATTTCTTCCCACAAATTTACCAACTCTTTAACTCTGTCCTCCCCATGCCCACAGGCACACATTGCCTTTCTTGTTTATTTATAAACAAGATCTTTTAAATTCATATTTAAAACAATATTAAAAGGTATTTATAATAATAGCCACATCTCCTTGTTTAGATGCTACCTTTAAATCTAACCCTCTCAGCAACTGGCCCCAGGAAGCTCAGAGAATGTCCTCGCTTAATTGTATATAAAAATATGCAACCCTCTGTAATCACACACGGATTTCCACTTATTTTTTTCTAGCCACGATTATATAAAAATATTTTACTTTTAAAAGTAGCTGTTTGTTTTGTTTTTCTTTAGCATTTTGTCTTTTTTTTTCCTTCTTGCTGTAGGAATAGATTCTTGTATGGAGTAATAAAATATAAACATAGTTTTTTCAGTGCAGTATGGTTCTTTGTGGGCCAGAATATTTCCTCCTGGAATTTTTCATTTGTTATATAAGTGATACATACTAATTTACCTAAATGTTCCATAATTATATGACCATTTATACCTTCCATAATTATAATTTTTCCCCTCTTGTATTGCATTTATTCCTGGAAGAATTACTTATTTCTCTATGCATCGATGCCAAGCAAAACAATCTCCATGAGATAATTAATTCTTCTATTCTATATCTTATAATTAGTGATTTGTCTAACAATGACTACTTATATAAGTTGGTAAAGTGTGTAATGATGTAGAAAAATAATGTGTGCATGAGTGTGTGTGTGTGTGTGTGTGTGTGTGTGTGTGTGTGTGATAAAGTTGTTAAATATATCCAAATATATGTATGTGTGTATTAGGCAGTGGGTACCAATCTTTGCTATAACCTCTTTTAAAGCAGAGGTCAAGTAATTTTCTACTCACCTAATGTTAAATTCTGCCAGGCGACTGATCTCCCTCAAGTTTATCAGATTCATTTTTGATTCCTTCTTAACCCATTAAGGTAGCTTCTAAGTCTGTGAGTTTAAAAATCTGACCCAGCTTCACTGTGGCCAAGCTGGATGTGAGGCCAGTCAAGCAAAGATGCCTCTTTTTCGCGGCTTCAAAATATCCTTTGTCTAGAAAGCTATATTATTATACAAAAGATGTATTTGGCAATTTATAGTTCACTTTTTATCTATTCAATTGTTCCCTGGTATTCTTAGAACAGAAAAGGGAACCTTTTAAGAATAATAACATGCCAATTACCTTTAATTATTCTCTAGCTCTTTCAGTTTAAAAAAAAAAAAAGCTCTCATTTTAGGTTTAGTTTGTGTCTGAATAGAACATTTCATATCTGAAGCTCTTAATGGAAAGGCTTTCCTGTTTTCCGTGATGTTCTTTTCTATTAATGTATTCTCTCATTTTAACACATTATTTAAAGTGCCATCAATCTACCTGATCAAGTTGAAAAGATGGAGAAATACACAAGTAAAGCTTATTATCTATCTGTATTTTATTTCAATGTTTCCATTTTCACTATCAAATGTTGACTGTAAAATATATATTTTTAAATCTAGCTGTTTTATAGAATGCATTTTATGAAAATTGGAATAAAGCAGTGATGTAGGCAAGGTAGAAAATAAATGATATGTTTGTCAAGTGTGTACACTTGTTTCTTTTAGTAAAATAGTATACTACATGGAAAAAAAAGTTATTTGGATGATTATAAAGGAAGACAAACAAAAGACAAAATAGAGGAAAAACTAGCAGTTCAACTACATTTTTTAAAAGTTTTATAAAGTGTGAATCCTAGCTCATAACTTTTATATTATTCATTTCATTTATATACATGTGTAGTAAATATATGTGAAAACAATAACAAAAACTCTAGGTTTAATAAGAACATGGCTTTAAATATCTCTCTCTCCCCTTCCCTCTGGTAACTACTAAACTGTTATTCGTGTCTATAAGTTTTTGTTTGTTTGCTTGTGTGTTGCTTTCAGTATTATAACTCACACATAAGTGAAATCATGGTTCTCAGGTTTGTCTGTGTGACTTATTTTGCTTAGCATGGTAATCTCAAGATCAATCCATGTTTTCATAAATGATATATTTCATCTTTTCTTATGGCTGAGTAATAGTGATTATTTTTGTTTGTTTGTTTGTTTTTTTCAGCAACCCACAGTCATTTATAGAATTAATCAGTTTATTCACTGATAGTGGTATCTGTGGCTTGGACTGTGGGTAGAGAAATCCCTCTAATTTGTAAGATTTGCTGAAAACTTTGGTTTAAATACTTCCTCCACAGCCAATTTCAAGCTACTAATGCTTTAACTGCCTCACAAAAGTGCTCAAAATAATAACCTGATCTTGCAAGACGATTTGAGCAAGCCCAGCACACCATTCTTTGCTCCCTCTTTTTTCTTTCTTCCTTTGAAAAACAACTTTCTCTTTTCTGAATTGTGTTTTTTAGTCTTTAACAATGACCTAAAAATCGAGGAATCTTATTCAATATATCAGTGAAGCTGTTTAATGTAATAATTAGAAGCTTGTGATCCAGAAATCAGTTTACTAGCTTTGTGGTGTTTTGAAAATTATTTGATTTCTTTTTGCTTTAGTTTTTTCCCAGCCTAGAAGACCAGATACTCAACACAATCTACTTCATACAGCTAAAGACCAAATTGTAACTCCTGCTTATGCTATATTGGGAGGATTTCAGGTTATCTATTCTGCATAATTCCAGAAAGAAACGCGCTACATTCATCATTTAAACTGAAATCTACCAGTTATGTGCAAAGCTCTCTTCTAGCTGTTATTGTCAGTGTTGCTATTGATTTCCATACTACCTTCAAAGAAAATATTTTGTCTTGTTTTATATCACCTAAGCATCATTTTTAACTTTTCCTCCTAGCTCATCATTCATTCCATCTCGATCTCATTCTCATTATATTGTCAGAAAAGTCCTTTTTGGACTCTCCTGTCCTCCCTCCTTGCATTCTTGGAAAGATCCGTATGCAATTTTCATGTGACTGGGTGATCTTCTTTACTCTTCAATTCTTAGAATATTTGTCAATTCCTCAGAGGTTCTTTATCTGCCAATCCAAAGCACTCACTCCATCCCACCCCCATTCTCATTATCATATATACTCTGTGATTTTTTCTTTAGAATCCTAATAAAACCTCCAGTTATATTTTAATAGAGCTCTCTCTCAATATATATATATATATATATATATATATATATATATATATTTTTTTTTTTTTTCATTTAGTAATCTATTATTTAATTTATTTAGATAAACTTGTGAGGCTTGGTTTCATTATTTTCATTATTGCTAAGTAAATAAATTGGTCTGATGCCTAAATAACATGGTCAAGATTTTCCAGTTATAACTAATGGAGCTGAAACCCACAGCCACGTTGAGTTTTTAAGTCCAGTGTTCTCTTTACCATCTTGTCCTTTCTTACATGTGATTATACCTTGCACAAATAGATTTGCCTTATTGATATCTGTAACTGACTATTAAATATCATTCACCATCATTGGTCTGGATAATGGTAACTTCAACTTATTCAGATTATAGCATAGTAATGCTCCTCGACTTACTATGAGGTTATATCCTTATAAACCGAAAATTGAAAATATTATAAGCCAAAATGTATCTAATACACACGACCTACTGAAAATTATAGCTTAGCCCAGCTTGCCTTTGATGTGCTCAGAACACTTACACTGACCTACAGCTGGACAATTATTTTGAATTTCAAGAGTTCATCTCATATCTTAAAACTCAAGAAAACTGCCTTCTTCTTCTCACCAGAAGCAGAATACACAACTAGATGTTTTGTAAACATGATGGGATGCAAGAACAAAAGCACAATATCCAAAAACCGCCAGCAACACAGCACACTGTAGAATATGAGTTGTTTACCCTGATGGTCATGTGTGATCTCATGGCTGATGGAGCTGCTGCTCGCTGCTCCTGCCCAGCACCACAAGAGAGCATCATACTGCATGGGAAAAAGATTGAAATCCAAAATTCAGAGTATGGTTTCTACTGAAACCAAGTCACTTTCACACAATCAGAAAGTCAAAACATCCAACCACTGTAAGTCAGACACCATCTCTAGTGTTTCATGCTAATTTTTTCAGTTTTTTACACTTGAAAAAGCTGTTTCATGTCCAATCGTTTGGTCATTGTTAGGAATTATAAATAAAGTTAGACCCATTTAAATATCATACTCTTAGCAGATTCGTATTAAAGGAGATAAAAGAAGTGATTATCACTATTGACTCTCACATAGTTCAAACACTGTAGAGTGTTATGTAGTATCATGAAAAGAAAGTGCCAGCTCAATTTAGGACTAGAACCAAGAGAAAGTGGAGTATTTTGTAATTCAAGTAAATTTTTGTGTCAAAATTTATCAGTTGAATAGGTATATTATGAATGTGCATAGTAAAAATGTAGATATTTGAACTAGATAAAACATCGCCTGTCAACTTTAATTTGAAATTGATACATCAAAATTTTAAAAAATTAAGCTTAAAATTATAACTGTTAAGTTATATAAAATAATAGTTACAAACCTCATGAGACAATCAAGATTTAAGTTCTGCATTTCTATTAGCTCTGTCTCAGCCTCATTTTACATATCTGCAAAATAATATCCATAATAGTGCTTATTTCATATAAATGTTGAGAATATTTAATTATGTATAAAACGGTATTTAGCCACATGTATCTGGTACTAAATGTGAGTATACATTATTATAATTACTACAAAGCCATTAAAACTAAACTCAATTAAGAATTATATGCTTCCTTTTACACTAATTATTTTAAATAAGCAGAGAGTAATCATAAGTTTATTTTATTTTTTTGTTGTTGTTGTTGTTTTAATGTTCTAAGCCACTTTGATTCAGATAGTACTTTTATATATACCAAACAGATTTTGCTATTTAAGCAATTGAAGACAAATTTTAAGTGCATTATTTCATTTCATTTATTGATGCCACAAATGCATCTATTTCAAACTCATTGCTTTTAATTTTTGGCACTGGCTTGTTCCTGCTTTTCCTCCTTATTTAAATTGTAGCAGACTTCATTTTCTACATATAATCGCACCATCATATTCCAGATTTTTAACAGTGATCTTTTGAGAGCTGGATCTGTTCTCCTCCCCTGGAGTGTGTGCTGGTCTCGGTGACTATTTCTATTGAATAAAATGTGGTGAAAGGCTAGGCAAACAGAGAACTCGACTTCCATTTGAGTCTCTTTTAAGGGATTGTCCCCATGTTGTGACTACATTTCAGCAACATGGAGAGTCCACACGTTTTGGCCAAACACTCAGCTAAGTTCAGGATCAACCTCTTGTTGTGGGAGTGAACTAGACTTCTCAGGCGTCCAGCTCCCAGCCTTTCATCTGTATGAATGGAAAAGTAGTGAAGCAAAAAAAAAAAAAAAATTATCCCTACTATGTCTCGTCCGAATGTCTCACCTCTAGAGTCAGTGAGTGTGTTCTTTGTTGACACTGACAATTGAGGTGATTTTCTATGGATTAGTAACTGGAATACATAGCTTTAAAAATTATTATTTAATTTTTTTTGTCTGCTTCTATTCTATTTTCAGTGTATTAATTTGGTTAGGTAACTTTTGTTTTCAGTTGCGTTCATGTACGTATTTTCTCTCAACTTCCTGCCTGGGGTATTTCTAATCTTCTTTTAATATTTCTGTAGACTCATTTCATATAGTTTTGTTATATAGACTTCATTTCCTAATTAATTAACTTCAGCATATACTAATAAAAACCTGAACATAAAAAAAATAAAAAATAAACACACATTTTGTCTCTATTTATTATTCGTGACCCCCCTTTCAATCTGTTATTTTTATTATTATTAATTTAAAATATTCTGATAATTCTCTTTATAATTTTCAATAAAACTCTTAAATTAAATTTTATTTATATATGTAATTTTCTATAAACTCTCCCTAACATAATTGAGGAAATTAATGAACATATGTCTCCTCCCAGCTATCATAATCATCTAATAATTGCTCACTTATGTATTGAGAAAGTTATAATAGTCACCATTTGATAGTTTTTGCTTTATATTTGTCTATTTGTCTATTTGTCTAGTTTTAAACATAAATAGGTTCAGTGTCTCCACTAGTGATACAAAACAGTCATCACGAAATGTGAGTGCCACAGTTTGATTCTGTTGATTGTATTCTCTAAGATTTTTATTTTCTTCCTATAGGGTAATATTTATATTTCATGTTTAAGAAGATCTGCAAGTTTTATGTATATTTCAATTACTACATAGATGTAAATATCTCAAATTATATTTTTTAACTTACCATTTTTAAGACAGTTCTGCTGCCTTCAGCAAATGGATACTGACAATAAAATATAATTGTTCCTTCTTCTCACCTAAGCTAGCCCACACCCAAGCCTAATAGCAAATTCAAATGCCATGCCTTAATAGCAAAAAACTATATATGTTTTCTAAATACTTACCTGGGATATATTTGGTAGAGATCACTGTCAAACATTTTTGACAGAATAAACTGAGATATTTCAAAGTATAATGTCAATTTTCATTTCAAGAAAAAATGTGGTTTATACTCTTTGTGCAATATTTATTTTCCATACAAACTAACCTCCTATTGAAATGTTTACACCATACTTTATGTCCATTTTCATCTTTCTCATCTCAAACTTTTTCCTACATCATTATATGTGTGTGTGTGTGTGTGTGTATGTTCTTCTTAAATGATTATTCCTATATATCACTGATACAAGCTATTTATTATATCTGAACTATATATATATTTTTTGTTACTAAGAAACTTTAATTCTAATTTCATCTAGTTCTGTTATTTCAATATTGTGTTTTTATGCTCATTTTATTATACTCTATTGTCATTGCATTTTCTAGCACACAGAAAAACTTTGTTTTTACTATTTTCACTTAAGTAGTTATAAAAGAATATGCATAAGTACCATTTATTTGTGCTGTTAAAAATGATTAGAGATTGAAAACAGATGGAGCAGGACAACTCTTTTCTCATATCTATTCATGAAAAAACAGTGAGATAAGGCAAATATGTGGGTAATTAATGAGTCAAGGAGTGAAATGAAAATTTAAATAACAGTATGATAATACTGTAGGATTTATGAAGGGACTAAATGAGACTAAGTTTAAAGTTATGTTGGACAAAGATTGTGGATGTTTTTGACTATAGACAAATGAGTTTTCATTTAATCTGTACATACAGAAATAACATTAATAATTTAGAAAGAAAGAAATGCATTATTAGATCAGTAGTCTATAAGAAATAGTCAGTAACGTGTATTAGGTGCATTGGTGGAAATTAGCTAGAAGAAAATAGATCCAAAGCAATATCAACATTCCAGTTATTTTTCATAATTTAAGGAAAGTAAGGTTCTAAAATAAGAAAATAATTGCATATATAGTAAAGAGAGATTCATGAGGTATTATAGAAGGAACAGTTGATACCATTTGATATGTGTTGTTCGAGAAATTAGATTTTTAAAAATTATACACATTTGAGCTATAGATATAGGATGACTTAATAATTTTTCTCTTCCACTGTGCTGATTCTTATTAAATTTCTTCTTTTAAACGACACCATTTTTTATTTAAGAATTCTCATTTGAAATAGAAAAATTAATACTATAACTCATAATTTTTTTGAAGGAAAAAAAAGCTGGTGAGGACCTGCATTTAGTGATGTAATCAGAGTGATAAAACACTAAGTATTAGCAGAGCATCTTGCATGAAATATTAACCAATAAAATCCATGTTCTTTCATTTACTTTTCTACACACAGTCCTTCACCATCCTGGCAACACAAAAATGATGTTAATTTAACATTGCTTATATTCGTTTACACTATTCAAACTAAGAGTCAATAGTTGGCAACTATTCTTATTTAAAAAATATAACTTCTCACGGTGATATTAAGAGCAAGACTAATCAGAACAGTGAATGTGGATTATAAGTAGGTAATATGCATTCTAAGACTGTTTCTGTATTTTAAAAAGTGAGAATGACTTCACTGATATCACTTGTTCCTAATAGCATTAAATTATTACATTCTGATGGCATTACAGGAACTCATTGGAATAAGAGATAACTGCAGGTCTGTGAAGAGTCTAGATTTCTGTAGAGTTCTTAAATGCATTAAAATAAAATGTGTTCGTTTACTAAAATGTCATGTTAAGACTTTATTTTTAAGAACCAAAGAATATGTTCACTACTTTTCTTCTGAGTGACAGGAAAACAAAATGAAGCATATTTATTTTGAAAACCCATTATGTGGGCATTGAAGGAGAAAAAAAGCTTTTCCTTAAATAGAATAAATTTCAGGTTCTCTGTATTCTGAGCATTACGTTTTAGTCACAGGGATATTTGCATGATTTTCTTGTGCTCATAGATTGTAATATAAAAGCAGTAGCATTATTTATAGAAAATGTTTAAAAACCAGAAAGAGCGTTTATGTGGTTGATAAAAGGTCCTCTTTTTTCCCATGAAAACATTTGAAACTTCTAAAAGAGTATGCAAAGTTAAAGTTAACATGCTTAAAATATTTTGATTTACGAGATTTTTTTAAAAAACTTCTGTCATGCTACTTTCATACAATATTATTAAATGTGGGAAGTAGAGAAAATAATTTCTGAGATATGATTATAGATTCCATGATAGTATAAACTGCCATATACATATGATAAATATACTCAAAGGGTTTAAGTTAAAACACATTTATCTGTTCTCAACATTAAAGAATTTATAGTTCATAAATTAGCATATTCTATTTATATCTTTCCTTGAAGTAATATAATGAGAATAGTAGGCTAATGAAACTGCAGGACAAGCAGTAATTCAAATGAGAAGAGAGCTACAAAATGATGAAATCAATGATTAAGGTAGAGATAAAATTATTTGTCAAAGGATCTCAAAGATGGATTATCCTGTTCAAGATTTCTACATCTTTCTCTTATGTAATAAAATAAATTTCTATTAATTATTTCATATTATCATATCAAAATTTATTCTTAAATTTTTCATTAAACATGTAAAATATAATATTTTTCAAAATTATAAAAGTATATTCACATTGTTTGGTCAAGTATTCTCTTTGTGATTTTTTTATTAGAATGAGTTTTAATCATGCTCAGTAATTTAAGTTTTAAAGCCCATTTTGATAAAAGCTTTCATAAAATAATACTATCAAAGAGAATTTTTATTTTAATTAGTAAAAGAATACTGCATCAAAGCAGAATATTTCCATGCACAGGAAGTGTGTTTTATTCTAGCAAATGTCTTTTATTTGTATTTTCTTTTCATCATCATTATTAAATAAAAACAATAGCTTTTAATAAGTGCTTATCTCCTCATAACACTCTCATAGGCAACTAAATATGCTTAATGAAACACTCATGATTTCTGTCCTCTGAAAAAAGTTTAATATAAGCAGCAGTATTATGAAAATGTGTATTTGTACATACATGCACACAAAAAAGAGGTTTGGATTAACCTAAATCTTTATATGAAATGTCAGCAGCTAAACTAATTACATATTTTTAAGGAACTGGCTAGAAACCAGACTGCTCAGTATTTATTTTCCTATCAACCTTGCTGTTAGTCACTGCCTGTTGTTTAAATTTTGTTTATAAAAAGAATGACTTTAAATTATCTAGTTAATAACATAAAATATATATTGTCCCAGTGATCTATTTTCGATGGTTCACCAAATTTGAACAAACTTTTTTTAATTGTTAATGAATCTTGGGGGATTCATCTTTTTTCTAATTTTAGTTATTATCTGTGTCTAATTGCTCTCAAGAATGCCAAATGGTATGTGGAGTTCTTAGGTTCAGAAAAGATAAGTTTAGAATAACATAATTTTTAATTACAGGGTTCAAGTTTATATTAACTGATAAAATATGATATAGAAGTAAAATGGTAAATAGAAAATGATGATTTCTCCACTCCCTTGGTATAGAAATATAAGCAAAAAAAAAGAAAAAGAAAATGCCAAAGAATCTAACAAAATAAAAGATATAAAATATATCAGTGTATATTTCTGACAAAATAAAATTTCAGAAGAAAATCATAAAAGTTATAGGGAGGGGTTTATAAAAGTAAACAAACAAACATAATATTAGTAACAAAAAATGATTCAGAATTTATTGAGCAAAAACTGAAAAAATAACAGAGACACAACTAGAGAAAAATTTAACATAAATCTTATAAAAGTTGATATTTCAAACAAACTAAATAAAGAGTAAAGCTGTAAAGCTGTAGAATATTTAATTATATTATTGGCAAGAATAATCTATACGTGAATGTCATCTTGTTTCCACATATCAGAAATTGCATTTTTATTTAATTCATCTGGAAAATTTACCTATATTGACAGGAAAACAAAACCAAAATTTTAAAAATTGACTTCAAACATATTCTCAGAATACAAAGAAAACAAAAAAACAGAAAAATAGCTAATATTACCATATATTTGTAAAATAAAAACATACCATTCAATAAAAATTCATTCAAAGAAGAAATTTCATTATCTTATTAAATATTAAATTTGTAACAATAAAAAAATGCACATTAAAATACATGGATTACAGATATAGTCTCACTTCAACAAAAAATTATTAGAAAACCCAAATGATAAAAAATAACTAAAAATTCAAACAAAATATGCAAAAGATAAAATGAAATATTTAAATATTTAAAATAGGCAGAGGACCCACACAGACACTTCTTTCAATAAGTCATACGATTGGCCAACAGACATATGAAAAGATCCTCAACTTCATTAGCTATAAGGAAAATGCAAATCAAGACCACAAAGAGATACCACATCACACCTGTTAGAATGGTTGTCATCAACAAGACAACAAGTGTTGGAGAGGTTGGAGGGAACAAGTAACTTTCAAACACTGTGGCCATGTAAATTGGTACAGCCACTATGGGAAACAGTATGGAGGTTCCTCAAACAATTAAGAATAAAATTACCATACGACCCAGCAATCTCTCTTTTGAGTATCTACCCTCAAAAATTGGAAAACATTTATCTATGAGGATATATGCACCCTTGATGTTTATTGCAGTGCTATTCATGGTGACCACGGCATGGAAACAACTGAAGTGTCCTTCTATAGATGACTGGATAAAGATGTGACACATATATACAATGGAATATTACTCAGCCATAAGAAAAGATAAAACACTGCCACTTATGATAACATGGATGGATCTTGAGATTATTGTGCTAAATGAAATAAGTCAGAAAAAGTTGAGAACTTATGATTTCATTTATATGTGGGATATAAAAACTGAAAGCAACAGAGACTTATGGACATGGGTAGTGGGTTAGTGGTTACCAGAAAAAAGAAGGAAAAGACACAAATAAAAGTAAAGGGGGTCTAATATATGATGATGCAAGAAAATTTAACTTTAGACGATGAACACACAATGCAATACATATAATATATTATTGAATGGTACACTTGAAACCTATATAATTTTATTAACCAATGTCACTCCAATAAACAATAAAAAACAAATAAAATGAAATGAAAATAAAATAAAATTACTCTTAATGTTGGTAGTATGAAAAAGAGAATATGTTCAAAGTCATCTTGTCTTATTTTTTTTTAACTAAGAGAAAACTTGGGACTGACTAACCTTTTATTATCTACTGGATAATGATAATAGCTTCAATCATAAATGCTCAGAATGGATATTTCTTCCATAGCTGGATTTGAGCTGAGCTAGGTATTGATGTTTTCTGTCTCTAACTTTAATTCATGTAGCATCTCACTACAGTCATTTTTGTTAAAAAAAAAAAAACATAATGGATTTATTTGCAAGAAAAAATGTTCTTTATAAGATAATTTATTTATGGAAATTCTACATTATAAAATTATCTCACCCTGAATTATATTATTTGAGCTATTCTTATATTAAGGTTTTAGGGGCAAAATACCAAACAATGTAACTTCTTATATGCAAAGTTTTCCTTAAATTAGGAGAGTTTCATTTTTTAATATACATCTAATTGGTGATATAATTTAAGATATATGATGATTTACACTTAGTGCTACATAAAATCTTATGTGCAATTCACTCCCAACTGACAAATTTAAAATGAGCACATCTAAGCTCATCATGTAGTAACTTTTGAAAGATGGTGCTTTATCAAGAGAGATTGCTATAGAAGAAAAAACTAATTCAAAGCTTTTTTTTTTTTTTTAAAGAAAAATCAGGCCTCAGATAAAAGGGAAGAGTTTGGTGTTTTGTTTTGTTTTGTTTTGTTTTGTTTGCACCTACATGCTCTAGGAAGAAGGGTACTTTTTTGTGACTTCTGCTTAAGCCTGATGTCTCCCTCTTAAAACCATTCTTGCATTTCCTCATTTTACTTACAGTATCAAGTTAGTAATTTTTGGCTACATCTTTTTATATATTGTGTTTTGTAGGGAGAATGATTCTTCAGTTTGCCTTGTTCATGACTGGTAATTAGTTAACCACACAAAACCTTCAGTGTTCAAGTATAGGGCACCCTTGATCAGAGAGGCTGGTCTATCATTTAAGAAATCTATTTCAGCTCATTTATCTGATGACTGATGGTAAATCGAGAGAAAATGGTTATACCCTTGTAATGGGAAAACATGGCTAGCATGCCTAAGCATCTCATAAAAGGAAAGTGTTTCTATCTTTTTTTTCCTTCCTTCCTTCATTCCTTTGTTCCTTCCTTCCTTCTTTACTTTTTTTTATTTCTTCTCTTCTTTTACCTCTTATAACCTATCTATCTATCTATCTATCTATCCATCTATCATCTATCTATCATCATCTATCTATCTCTATCAATCATCTATCTAAGAGACATCAACTAAGAGACAACATAATCACCTACTTGTCCTCAAAAAACCATTATTTCAACATTTATCTCTGATTGTCTTTCCAGTTCCTTTTTGTGTTACTTATTATATAAGCATATAAATAATTTTTACTCATAAGATCTTGAATTTAAAACTAAAAGTAAATATTTAGTCACATTATATTTCTTTAAATACTATTTAAAGATAAGATTAGTAATTTTCCTATGCCATCTAAAAATGAATATTAAAGTATAAAATTAAGTAATGAGATCAGCTAGAATAAGGAAAGGCCATTCAATAAAGAATCATAAAGTAAAATTCTTACATTCTATATAAATCAGTTTATACACTTTAGGTCCTACTTCAACATATTTATAAGATGAGAGAGTGGTCATTCAGCTCTATTACAGGTCAGTGTTCAAAAACAATAGCAAACCTACTGAAGATTAATCACTTCTAGTATTATGTTTGTCCCTATTTGGGAGTTATTTGTGTAAGTTGTATTCCAGCTACCAAGTGTCTGTTACATAACTCTGAGTAAATTGATGCAATAATAGTTGTAAAGCAGATCCTGATGCCAATGTGGAATCAATTTAATATAAATTTTTCTGTAGAAGAAAGAATGGCATCTATTGATCCCCTGAAATTATACAGAGTTTGAAGACACGTTAATTTTTTCATAAAGGACACTAATGTGTAAGTCATTTAATCAATTTGAATAATAATATATGCTTAATAAAAATATAATTATTTTATTATAATTTAATGTAAATAATTTGAATAAATGCAAATAAACAAATTGATTCTGAAACATTTTATGTATCTATAGGGAATTACAGATGTTGAGAGGCAAGTAGTATAGTGTTATGGTTAAAAGTTTCTGGGCTCATATTACTGTTTCTTCCTGACCTTTTTTTTTTTTTTAATTGTGAGACCCTGGGCAAGTAATTTTCTAAGTCTCTGTGTGATGATATATAAAAATGAAAAAGTAATTATCTCTAATGAAATGGTGGTGAGAATTAAATTAAATAATCCAATTACAACTCTGTGTCAGTGCCTGACATATAGATCTAAAAAAAATTATCAGCTATGGTGATTATATAAATATGGATAATTCAAATTAGTGTGTGTATGAAACCCATTTTCTTAATTGCTATACATACGCATTTATAATGAATGAGAGACATAAATATAAATATAATTATCACACCTTACCTTTTAATCTATACTTAAATACCTTAAATTAATCTCAAAAACATTGCATCATAATTTACTTTTTATAATCTTAACAAAATTTATGAAGGAGCAAAATGATTTTCAGATTTCTTAGAAACGTTTGGTTTAGTTTCATTATTAGTATAAGACATTACTTAATAAGTAGGTTTATTTCTGATTTGAAGATAGGTGATTGAATAGATGCTGCTTTACAATGGTTTTATACTTAGAGTTGGTGACAGATAGCTAGAAGATAGATGATTACATAGATAGGTAGATAGATGATAGATAGATATAGATAGATAGATAGATAGATAGATAGATAGATAGATAGATAGACAGACAGACAGACAGACAGACAGACAGGCAGGCAGATGATAGATAATTTTAAAAGGTAATTAATAGGAATAGGAATAATTATAGCAAATGAATGAAACGGTCACAAATGTTGTCAATAACAGAGTGTGAGATAATCATACTATTGCCATGCAATAACCTGTTTAGAAGAAATAAAACTTTTAGTGTTGTCTCTCAGATATGGTATGTACTTGTGTCTGGTATGGGAAGAACTCTCCAAACTGCATACAGCAAATTTAATTTCAAACCGATCAAATATTTGCTTAATTTTTAAAGTAAAATTATTAGAGTAAAACACTGAAAATATTTCTATATTTTATGAGGGGAGAATTTTATTAATATAAAATTCACAGAAGAATAGGCCGGGAACAGTCAAAAAAGATCCTCATCCCCAGTTGCAAATAAGAAATTATAATTTAAATCAACTAAATATCATCTTGGTCTGTCATCTTTCCAAATACTTCAAAAAGATGAATGGTGGGAACTGTTGGCTTTGATTATAGATCAGCAGGCACCCTCATGCATTGCGTGTATAAACTTTAGAGGAATTTAATATTTACCAAATTTTCTTTAATCTAGTATTTCTACTCTAATAATTACTCTAGAGAAATATTTATACACACAAATATATGTATATGTATGTGTGCATGAGTCTCTACATATACATCTACACACACACACACACACACACACATATGTACAATTCTGGTCTTTGGGAAAAATCTAAATACTTCATCTTGTAAAAGCTGTGGGTCATCAAGAACCGCCTGTCTGATGGAGTGATGCTCGAGCAAAGCCCTGAAAGAAGGAAGGAAACAGACCACAAAGTCATCTACAAAGAGAATGAGAGGATTAAAGGATGTGAGGCAGAAAGCACATCCTGAGTCTGGAAGCACCTTGGAGGCCAATATAGTTGGGTCATAGTGAGTTGGGAAGAGATGTTTAAGAAAGAGGAGAAGTGATGGGGGTGCTTGGACTCGCAAGAGAAAACACAAGCCACTGGACAGTTTAAAGTCACAGAGTCTTTAAACATACCATTAACTACACTTTCAAGTCTGAGTTAAAATTTTATCTTCAGATCTTGTTATACAGTTATAGGTTCCTGGAGAAATAATCTGAATTATCGTAAATGGATGGTCAAAGTTACTGTCTTATTGCCATTTATGATTACTTTTAAACCAAAAGGAAGCATGAGTCATAAGAATTAGCCTATAAAGAGAGGGAATTGGGATTACATGTTCTTTTATAAAATTTGACTATTAGCTAATATTTTACGGCTGGATCTAAAAAGGAAACCTGCATTGTAAAGCTATTTCTACTGGTATATGAACAAGATAAGAAATTTTATTGTCACATTTGCTAATAATACTGCCTCATTTAATTAGGTTGATTTATTATTCATTTAAAGAGTTTACTTTGTTGTGTCTCCCTGAGTATTGATGTCACATTTACCAATTATTTTAGATTCCTTAATAGCCAATTTTCATGTCATTTTGTTTAGTTAACTTATCAACCTTGTTGTAAGTGGTCATAAATATGGCCAATTACCAAATAACTAAAAACTTGCTCATTTTAAGGGCTTTATAGCAGACAGATTTTGACAACTCTAATAATACATCAGAGCTGAGTTTAATCTAGCATAAATTTGATATATTTCACAGAATACACCTAAAAAAACTTACTTTGGGGAGATAGTTTCCTACTCACACTGAGAATTTTAAATATATGACATTCAAAATAAGACAAATATAAGTGAATTATTTGATAATATAAACATATTCAGTTTATAATAGCTAGTGCTTATTGTTTTGCTAGTCTAAGAAAGCTTTGGAGTTTACAAGGCTTTAAGAAAACACAGTTTAAGTGTGTATTTTATCAGTTGAAAATACATTTGTCAGAATCTTTGCTCCACACAAATGCTAATCACGTTTTTGATATATGGGTATATAGAAGGACTTTGACAAGATATTCATTCCTATTTGAGCTTTTAATAGTAAAGCATGGCTTAAGAAGAGAAAGAGAAATGTATCTTCAGCTAAGCTAAATAATATTTTTAAATCAGCCAATGGATGCACATGCAATCACAAAATAATATGCCTTTATAATAGGTTTATATTTATATAGAAACATGTGTTATATTTAAAATTTTTAATTTGTAAAATAAAATTTATATCTGGTTAATGTTTCGAAACAACCTAGTCTAATTTGCTGAATTTATTTTTTTTAATTTGTCGAAATGAAATTTTATTAAATTTGTGTACCCAGCTCTTTAAATTTAAATAACATCTGACAACAATCAATTGAAAATCTGTTCTATTTACTTTTCTATAAGAGACTACAGCCCCTCTGGGTGAGCAGATTTAATGACATATTTGGGCTTTGTTGTTTATTTGTTTTATTTTACTAACCTTTTATTGATATATAACACAGTTATAAAACTATACAATTCATTAAATACCAGTTTTTAAAATATTTTACACATCTCTATATTTAGAACTTAAATCTCTAAATAGAATTTTTCAAGGATTCAAAAGCCCTCCAAAATACCATTTTAGGTCCTCTCCACTAATGGTAGTCACCATTTTGATTTCTTACAGTATTAATTATATTTGCTTGTTTGGAAACTTTAGGTGAATATAATCATGCAGTATGGTTTCTTGTGTGTCTATCTTCTTTCTCTAATTATTATGTTTGTGTTTCATTATATTTTTATTATCATTATTGTGTAACATGACATTTTATTGATATATCACAATGAATATATCCATTCAACGCTTGCTGAATATTGGGTAGTTTCCAATTTGGTGCCTCAAATAGGTAAAGACTAATGGAGTCTCATATTTGCACACTGTTATCAAGTCAAGTGTCCTGGTCTACAGCAGTGAGAGTCACAGACAAAATTCTGTAGGACCCACACTTGTTAAAGACCACTAACCAAAGACCACTTGCAACATACCTGTAGTTAAACAAAGTCGAGTAGGTTGGTTTGTTGTCCCATGGAGAATGGAAACAAAGAAACCCATGGGATATTACATGGGAGTCAGCAAAGGATTCTTATAAGGAAATGGAGAGCTGAACTTAGCAACATGATTCATCTTTAAAAAAAAAAAACAGACAAGTTTCTGCAAGAGTCAGTATCTTTTTATTCAGAAACATGACCCTATGCAGAGTTCTTGTTAGTTAGGAATATCAGTGGTCTTGATATATATGGATATGAATTAACCGGTGGTGTATTTGGCCTTAGATAGTCTGTCTTTTATGCTATGTTTTGGTATAGTTTGCTTATTTTGCAAAAAGTAGTAGGATTTAAAAGTTGCAGTTCCTACTTCAATTTTTAGTTCCCCTATCATTGAAAGTATAGCCAATACCACTTCTCCTGGATTAATATCCTGACTATTTTGTAGGGGGAAAAAAACTACTAAAAAGTACAAATATAGCTATTTCATTAGCTACTTAGTGATTCTGTAGTCCCATTGGTGCATAAGATTACACAGATTGTCCATTTCCATAAATCATCTGAGTAGATCAATCAATACATTCGCCAACCATAACGGGTAACTTTTATGCACTGCTAGCTGAAGAAATTGTAAAAATTACAGCTGTAAATTAGGACTAGCTATATTTTTTTCACATTTAAAGATCTATTATTCATTTATTTAAAGAATGGTACATTTTATATTAATGGAGAATGGAATTTTCAACTTTACAATACCAAATATCATAGTAAAGTATCAAAACTGTGAAAGCAAAATATATTACTATCTTTATTAAATAAAAATGGAGAGAAGAAAGACTTAGATAAACAGAATCAGAGGTACAGAGCAGCCAAGAACAATGAATGAAAGGCTCGGTGCCGGGCTCATCCTGCTTTTTTCTGAACAGATAACTATGAGCCTTACAGCATCCAATTTTGATGTAGATACTGACTGTACTTCTATAAAAATGATTCAGGAGCTAACAACTTTCCAGACCTAATTTTATTCAGCTATTACATTCCGACTATACTGATGCAGCAGTCGTGAGTTTAAGGAAGAATCAGCTTGACAACAATTGAGATTTTATGTTGCAGTGAATTTCAAATCAGATAAAATAATTTATAAACTAGAATTTCTAGTATTGGTTTAGTTCATATTTACATGAAAAATAACTAAAAATAGCTAAATTTATAACAATATTATAAATGTATAAATGACAAGGTTAGTACAAGATACTGTTATTTAAGTATGTTAATATACCTGATATATATGTTTTTATTATATTGACTAATCTTAATGTTGGCTATTTATTGAAGGTCTCTCCATGCTTTGGATGTTAAAAGGAGAACTTCTTTAACTTTTCATCCTGTACATTTTGTTCATTGCATGACTAATTTAGATATTGAGATTAAATATATTTCAGTAGCCAAGCATTGAATATAAATAAGCACAAATGAAATTTCTTCTTCTGATAGAAAATACACTTCAGTTAATACCAAATTTGACACTGTGTATACCTGAGCACCTTCAATAGTCAGCTAATTTAGAAAGATAATTTTCTGAAGACAAACTGGAGTGTAAGTCATTAGAGCAATTATTTTTAAATGAGAAATGAGAAATCTTAAATCCCCTTTATCCAAATCTCAAGTGGTTAATACATGACTTTGCATGAATCAAAAAAGGCCTTTGGCTTTCCAAGCTGACCTCATCTGGAAAACAAAATTTCTCATTTAAACTTTGTCTTACTCAATCCAAAGAACACCAACAAAAAAAAAACATATATACCTTTTGCCCCTTTTAAATTTAGTCAACATTTATTACATTAATATGTAAATGTATATGGAAAATTATAGTTATAAATTTTGCCCTTGTTCTTATTTGTTCTATAACATACGACTGATACATTTTAACTGACTCAACCTCTGATGTTCTTTTAAAGACCTGAGGTCAAAATTTCATTTTAAAGCTTTAATGAAGATTAAGTTACTATATTTATGTTAGAGATTATCCAGTTAGCTCATGACTTTTTATACACCTGATTATAAGTCTGAGAGAAATTACATTATTTTTCCTAAAATTTAAGTCTTAGACAGATGCATTCTGTTTTTGAATTCTTCATAATAAGGATACTCAAGTGAGAATAAAGTACCAGTAGTTCCTGCTAAATTGATACTAAATTATTATTTAGAACAATGACCAATAATTTGGGGAAAACAAATAGAGAATAGTTTTTCACCATTTAAGGTTTTGATAAGATATCAATGATTCAATACCCTGTATTTATAAATGGTATCAATAATATAAAAAATATTTTGGAACAATAATATTGATGTGTAACATATACATAAATGGTAAATGTATACCTTGTGAAATACAATAACGTAAACAGATTCAAATGACCCATTTCCGTCCAACTAGAAACCTTCTTACTTCCCATCATTTATTTACCTAAATTCTCCTGAGAAGTAGGTTCAACCTTGACCTGTAAAATTATAGATTAGTTTTGCTCACTTTAGAAATTTATTTGATGAGCACCATGTAAATATATATATATTTTTTCTGGTTGTCTTAATATTCTCTATATAATTTATCATATATGTTGGATATTATTCATAATTATTTTTCAATTAATGTCTCTGTCACACATCTCTTTTATTTCATTTGGGACCCCAATATTAATATCACTGTATCCTATATATCATGTATGTATTTTTTTTATAAATTAACATTATAATTCTCTCTTAAAGTCTATACATTTTCTTCTGTTATATCTTCCAATCGACAAATTCTTTAGCTTTTTAAAATTCTGCTGTAAACCTTCAGTTTGTCCGTTGCTTAGTGAGACTGCTGAAAGTTCTCTATAGCTCAGAAATGGAAGACTTTTTGCCATAAAAAGCCGATAAATAAATTACAACTCTTCAGTAAAAATAATATACTTTGACACATGCAAATATATACAGTTATCATTATTCATGAATTTCATTTGTAAATTTGCCTACTCACTAAAATTTATTTGTGACCCCCAAAATCAATATTCTACAACACTTTCTATGGTCATTTGCAGACATGTTCAGAGAGATGAAAAATTTGTCGCCTGATATGTATGTTCCCATCTGAGGCTCTGCTTTTTTGTTTCAACACTCAGACTTTAAATGTGTGATTTCCATAGTCTATTTTCTGTCATATTTTTCAGGTTTGTGTGCCTTTTGTTGGCGATTTTACTGTTTACAATTGCCCCCAAGTCTGCTATTTCTAAGGGCAAGGCTGTGATGTGTCCTACAAAGAAATACAGGTGTTAGATAAGCTTCATTTAGGCTTGAGTTATAGGGCTCTTTACCTCTGTTCATTACTAATGAATCAACACTATATATTAATGAGGTGTCTTTAATAGAAACACAGGTTGTTGGGAGCCATTTTTGCTGAATGCCCTACAGGTAGGATTAAAGTTGCCTGCAAGCTAGAAGTTTGCAGAGCTGGCTGGCTCTGTACTGAAGGAGGAAGTTTGGCTTAATGGATAGAGTTGAAGTTCCTTGACAAAAGGAATAAGGAACGAAAAACAGGAACAAGGATGTTTTGAGAGAACTTATGTAAATATCAGCAAGTGTTAGAATATCTGTGGGTTTTGCTTCTCATAAATTTCCTAGGGTATAAATATGCTGTGCTCTCTCTCTCTCTTTTTTTCTTAATCCTCACTCCCTCTCTGGGGAACTGTTTGCTCTTAGCCAGTGGGGCTCCAGCAACACATTAAACAAGACTATGTTTTTATCAGTTGATGAAAACATTGAGACTAGAGGTTCATAGGGCCCTAACCATGTATTTCACGTGAGAGCAATGTTTCAGTATTTACCGATTCAGTGTTTGAGATGGGTTTATAGAACATAACTACCACCAAAAATGAGGATCAACTGTATGTGCGGATGCGTGATAGCTATCAAGATATACATTGTATTATATGATGTCCGATAATGCAATTTGCATTATGATATATTCACGATGTAATATAAATATAATATTTTATAATGTGATGTGGTATTAGCTTTGAATTAAGGATTAGTGAATTTAACTTCCACTTAGTCATTCTGTTTACAGGTTTTGTGATTTCAGAAAAAAAATCACAATTCTTCTAATCCTAGCCTGTCACACTTTTCAATCAGCAATAATAATGTAATTTTAATTAACTTCAGTGAAGAATAATTTATCCACTAAAAACCTCATATATTAAGCTTACACATTCTTATGAAAAATACACACGCTTGTGTTCCGCTCTCAGCCCTGTGGCCGCGGCTGCTTGAGAGGCGTTTGTCTGTCTCTGCACATGCAAACTCTAGCTCTCCATCACGGGCTCATGGGATTCCCCACCTGGACCCGTGGGCAGCCTGTCTGTGCAGCTCCCCACCTTGGGATGCCCTGCAGTTGCCGACCAGTCTGCTCCCCCAAAGTCTGATCTGCGCCTCCTCAGTGAAGGAGATGCACCATTCTGTGTTTGGAATCCGGGCCTCTGTGGTGCTATCAGAGAATTTTCCTGAGGTGTAGATCTGGCAAGATCATGGGGCGCGCCTTGTCTCTCTCTCCTCTCTGGGATTTCAGTCTCGTGTTGTCTTTTGTCACTGCCTGGAAGCAGTCGTTCTATACATTTTACCCAGTTTTATGGTTTATTGGTGGTAGACATATGTTTCTAACTATGTGATCATTGATGAAAGCTGATGTCGGTTATGCTGTAGGTAGGAGGAGGAGGAATCTGAAGTGACTTTTATGCTCATTTCTCTTTTTTTTTTTTTGCTTCTTTTCTATAGCTAAACACATCTCATTTCTTATTTGTGTCTTTGTTTCCTATTCCCTCCCTAAAGTTTCGTGGTGCTTCAGCAGAATCTCACTAAGAAACCCTTTCCGTAGTGTCATTTCTGGTTTTTCCTTGCCTACATTTAAAATTTTTTGTGAGATCAGGGAGGCATTTGCATTACTACTTCAAATGATTATTATGAGAATCAAATTAAATAAAATATGTGATGGTATTTATAGACTATAAAGCATTCTGTAAGTAATACTACTTAATAATATATTTTCATTAGCACTAATTTCTGCCTTCTTGCCTTTTTCTTCCTGGGTTTATGTTTATAGTACAGAATTTGGTCTTTAGTATTTCCAAATCAATTTAATGCTTAATTTAATCTTTATGTTATGCTTGTATTTGGATTTCTGTTTTTTGAGTTTCTATAATGATTTTGATACAGTAACTTAGTGGGTAGGAAAAGTAAATTTCATTTCTATAAAGTGTTTCATTTACTATCAGTAGTTATTTTAGGCCCTGAGAGAATTTACCTTATCTCTGTTATTTTCACTCTCTTCAAAGTAAACAGAGGCAGGTATTGTTATCACATCTTGGAAACAGGAAAATTGAGCTCTGGAAAGTTAATGGCTTGCCAAGGTCATTTTTACTTGAAGACACAGCTGAACCCATATTTCTTATATAGAATAAAGATTAAACAAAATAATTCAATATAATCATATATTTAGGTATTTGCAAAAGATTGGAATTTAAAAAAAAATCAACAGGAAGTTAAGCTATTTTATGACACCTAGGCAATCAATGATAATGAGTATTATGTAGATTTATGTGCAAAAATGAGCCAGCTAGGTGAGGTTTTGAATGCATAAAAATATACTATAATTTTCCATTTTCATTTGTACCATGATTTCATTGGAAAAAATGAGAATGTCTTTCTATAGCTCTTGGGGGTGCTCTAATGATATGTATATTACTGCTTACCAAACTCTAAAAAAGGGAACCACTAACAGTACTACAGACAAACAAACTGTCATTAGCCAATTTTATGGAGGAGTAACCTGACATCTGCCAGGATAAAATTATTTCTATATCTATACAAATTACACTATTTTATAAATTACATTGTAATTTTGATTGCCGTACCTGTTAATATAATGTATAGCACTTATATTTTAAAATTGAATTTTATATGAATATTTAGATTGGCTAAAATTATCATATATATATATATATATAGATAGATAAATAGATAGATAGATAGATAGATAGTATTTTCTGATTTTCACATTACTAAGCACAAACTTTTAAAAATTATCTTTTCCATTACATTTTTTCAAGTATTCCTTGTTATAAGGTATTTAAAGTTTGAAGAATATTCACATTGCTCTTTGGTTGGTTGATACATGCTAAGGAGACATAGAAATAATACTTCCTACTCTCTCTAAAAAGTATGTCCTTAAATATATGTATTTATATATTATTTATATAAGTATATAATGTTGCAGAATATTACAGCTATTTAATGTTGTGTTTCCATGTAATGGTTTTATGCTATTTAAGAGGTTACTAAAAACAAAGCACTTCTTTCTGTGCTGGTGTTATTGACCTTGCAAATGAAATATACTGTTGTTTAGTGCATTAGGCTTAAGCATTTGAAAGGGCACGCTGGGTCATTGTACATTCAGTTTTTACGAGAATATATTGCTTTAGTAATCAGCAGCTATCCTCTTTTTAATAGTATTTTTTCTTGCTGTCAAAGAAAAAAATTTGGAAATTTTACTTAAAATTATACTTAATAAAGATATTGTTATCATAAGTATATAAAATTATACTTAACAAAATATATTAAGTAATATTACTTACTGAGTGCTTTGTAGTTTGTAAATACCATCACGCATTTTGATTCTCAGAATAATCACTTGAAGTAATAGTGCAAATGTCTCCCCAATCTATAATTGTTTCATAGAAAAGTTTATATGTAGATGAGACAAAAACAGAAATGGCATACTTGGAAGGAGTTTTGTAGTGAGATCCCAATGAAGCACCGCAAAACTTTAGGGAGAGAATAGGAAACTAAGCCACAAACAAAAAACGAGATGTGTTTAACTGTAGAAACAAAAAATATTTGGAAATTTTATGATCACTATTAGAATAAATGAGCAGTTTATTATAAGCAAAAAATTGAATAATTGTTCCCCCTTTCAAGAAATACTAAGTGCAAATTTAAAAATATGGTAGTAAACAAAAAATATCAGTTTTATTTATAAAGTAATTACACATCTCCTTTTTTCTAAAGTGTAGTTATCTTTTATGTATTTTTAAAAAATTCATAAATGTAACCTTTCAACCTTTCACAGATTGTAATGAGTTAATATGACCCAATATAAAAAAGATCTTTAATTTCCTCCTTAATTTCATCTTGGATACAAATGGTTTACTTTAGTTCTGACACCTCTATCAGGATTAAATATGAAAGTATTAACATGTACCTTTCGAAATCTCCACTTGTTGAGAGGTAGTACTTAAACCCTGCTAAATGATAGATTCTATTTTTTAAACAAATTTACAAATGTTCTAGATTAGTCAAGCTTCTTTGAAAATTTACAAATGTTCTAGATTAGTCAAGATTCTTTGAAAAACAGAGACAATAGTATATAGAAGATAGATGATAGATGGATAGATTAAATATATATATATACACATATATACATATATATGTATGTATATATGTGTGTATGTGTGTGTGTGTGTGTGTGTGTGTGTGTGTGTGTGTGTATGAAATAAATATGAGGAATTGCCTTGCACAATCACGGAGGCTGAGCTGTTTTATGATCTGCCCTCTGTAATCTGAAGCCCCAGGAAAGCCAGAGATGCAGTTAGTTCCAGTCCCAGCTGAAGGCCTCAGAAGCCAAAGAGCTGGTGGTGAGTCCTGTTCAAGGGCAGGAGAAGATGAGCATCCCTGTTCAGCCATCAGACAGAGAGAGCAAACTCTCCTTCCCTCAGAGTTTTTGTTCTGCATTGGATGACGCTTGCTCACTCTGAGAAGGGCAATCTGCTTTCCTCAGCGTACCAATTCACATGCTAACCTTCCTTCAGCACCCTCACAGACACACTGAGCAATCATTTTCACCTAGATATCTGGACATCCTGTGGCCCAGTCAAGTGGACACATAAAATTAACCTTCACATGTTCTATATTTTAAAACGTTTGCAATTCAAATGGCTGTTCAGTCTTCTTTAGTCGGTGCCTTTTAAGTAAAGAAAAATGCTATACACATAGTTTATTCAAAAATATGGTTTATATACAGTGTCCAATCAAAAACTTTAGTGTAGCATAAAGTTTGACCTTGTAATATAAGTAATGTTAGCATCCTGAGGTTGCCCCAATTATGTGAATTATGAATAGGAATATTGTTCCCATAAATATGCCTTCTATAGAGCCAGTAGACAAAACTTAATCATTGCAACCTATAGATGATAACCTTTGCGGGCTGAATTAACAGCTGACTCTGTGCTCTAACAAGTGTTTGACAATCAAGAGTAATTGTATGTTTTTATAGATAGGTATAATTTAGCAGCATAAAATTTGCATTTTTACATAATAAAGTTGTTTAATCGATAACATTTTACTACATATATGATAAATACAATATAATACATAACAAAAATTTGTCTAATATTAAAAACTAATAGTACCATGAATAGATATGTTTCTTTTAGATAACAAATTTAATGAATAGAAAACTTTGGAAATGTATTCTCCTTGTTGCTAATACAGTATCTTTTGTTTACTTAACTTTTTAATTTTTTTTTGGCTTCAAATAAAATTTTTACTTGTTTTCTCTTCTCCCCGTCAAAGAGCTTAAAATTCACATTTATTTTGTCAGTATAGCTCAGATCTCAGCGAGGGCAAACCCTGTACCTCAGGCATGTTTTCCTGCCCCTCCTAAGAATTTAATTAGCTAATTAGTTTTCTCAGGTGTAAGCAACAGATGTCTCACATTTGCCCGTAATATGTGAGTAGCCAGGAGCACTTTTGTCCCCCACTGCAGACTGCAGAAATGCATTGTGTCTCTTTAGCTGGCTTTTTGCTGCATGTGTGAGTCCAACTGGTCCTGAAGCTAATACATTGGTCTTTAACATCATTTCTCTCCAAGGAAAAATATCTATTCTGTCTCTTCAGTTCTCATACTAATTATTGTTCCTATTTTACTCTCCCTAAATTCTTCTTTTTTTTTTTCCCTATGTCTCCACAATCCTTGCATATTAAGAATAAAACATTTTAAACAGACTAGATATTTTCTCCCTATTCCTTGGAACATATGTTGACTTATTTTTCTTTTTTTCCCCAACCACAGAAAAATATCTATTTATTTATACTCCTTAGTGTCCTTAGAAGCCAGCATCAAAAATGACTGGCTGATATAAAACAAAAATATTTTATGGACTGTGGTCAACATACAGAATCATCCAGAAGAATGGAGAAATCTGTTGAGAAACAGAAGCAGAGAGAGGTCACAAAGCCAGATAAAGGTAAAATCATAGGACAGAAAACATTCTAAGTAAAAGTTAACGTGATTACCCATCAACACTGCAGGCACTTAAATCCCAGTGGCCACCCTGCTCTCTCTAGAAAAATGAGGGTTGCTGCTTTCCTTGGGGCTATCAGCGTGGGAGCGTTGTCATACGCCTTTGTGCCATGCTAGCTCCCAAGTCAAAGTCTGGTGCTAAACCCATCAATTATCTGGCTTAGATCACAAATCCACATGCACTAAACTTAGGGAGACTGGAGAAATAATTATCCAGAATATTCAGCTTCTACACAAGATGTTAGACTTGGTCTTTTACTGAAAATTAACAGCGAAGAATAACCCACATTTGATTAGATAGTGAAAGCCAGCTATCTAAACAAATGCAGAAGAATACTACTTCATTGCAGAAAAACTGAGATCAGAGAATCATAAATACCTAAAATCACACAACATGCAGCTGCAATGCTTTTGTTCAAGGAACTTTCCAGGGTGTTAGAAATGTTATATACGTTGATTGAGAAAGTGGCTAAGGAATTGCCACAATTGACCAAATTTATCTTGTATGTGTGCGTGTGCGCGTGTATGTATACACATGTCAATAAATAGCATGTGGAAAATTGCATTGTATTATAATTTCTATTTGCATAAGCCACTTGGATATAAAGTACTAAGTATATCTGATATAATCTCATTTCATATATATATATATATACACATATATATATATAGTTAACATACAGATGGTAGATAAATATATATTAGAAATTATAGAAATATAATTTATATACAGATGAAAACACACACACATATACAAATACTCACAGGAATGAGATACAATGGAAAGCAAAATGAGAATTTGAAAATATTCTATATAATGAATAAAAATATGTTGTTCCTTGCTATGATCCACATATATAGTTCATGCACATATTTAAGTGGTACATAATTTAAAATTTTTAACATGTTCAGAGTCATCTAGATAGTCTCAATATTTTTGAGACAAAATGTCTTTATTATTTCTAAATTTTACTCTAGTTTCTTAAGTTAAAACTATAAACCATTTGCCAGCAGTTTCTTAAGACGAAATAAAGAAGTAATAATTAGGCTGCAATTCAAGTTGTGTAGTGCCACATTTGCACCGTTATAATTAAGGGTCTTCAAGATTTTCAATTATACTCTTTTTATATATTTTGTTATTTATAATTATACTTCAAGAAAATTATTCTCATTTTTCCCCAAAATTGAAGGAGAATTCAAAGCTTATTTTTGAACTAGAATATTCAAGAAATGTTGCAAAGAATACTAAGAATACTCTTCTCTTTCAACAATATCACATGGCTAACAATGTTTTATTTAACAGTCCTAGGTATAAATTGTCAAAAACATTGTACAAAAACTATATAAACTAAATAACATTTTGTAAACATTTTCTAAAAGATGTGAATTAATTAGGCAAAATATCTTCATGAGGATATAAAAAATGATTTAGACAAGAAAAATTATCTTAAAACAATGTGTTATCATTGAATTGCATCATATATTTATCCAGTGCATATACATGTTCACATTTTAAAAGCTGTATGTTAAAATTCTGTAAAGACATCAAAAGACTTTTTAGGGTAATTTCTTACAAGAGAGTTGCAAAAGTTCAATACTGAATTAATGGTGGCAAAGAGGATTTAGGCATATGCGAAACAGTATAAGTCTTTCTCTGGTTGAGCCCCTCCTCCCTATATATGTGTGTTCTATTATTGTCTGTGCTGAGTTTTATCCATCTTTTACCCAACTCTATTCTGTTTCTTACACTTGCATCCGATCTAGGAAGTTTGATTATTTTTACCAGTTCATGGTATACTTGAGGTAATAAAATATAGACTTTTTGCTACTTCTTAGAAACTAAATCAAGCTATAAACCTGAATAAGGAATAAAATTACAAGTTTATTATCATCTTAGTAGTGGAAACAGGTTTGATATGTGGCTTGCAGGCTTCTCATTCTGTAGTAAGGGAATGTGTGGTGTGAGGAAGGGATGCTATGAGAGCCTTCTCCAGGGATAAAGTGCTTGTACTCTCAGCATTACTATAGGAGTGACAGCAAGAAGCAATTATCATATATCTTTGCTCTTCAGAGAAGTTTAAAAGACATAGTCTCTGAAAGTCAAGGTCACATAATATTTGTAATGCTTATTTTCTAATTAAACGTGTTTTCATATAACTTATAATATATTAACTGTTTTAAGTATGTATTTTACCTTACTAATTAAATTAAAATCATAAAAGACAGTATCTAGACTTCAGTAACTTTCCTTCATTGCAGATTGTACACTGTTATAATTCAAATATATGCCAATCAATATCTAATTACATAAATTTTAAGTATTTTCAAATTCAGCTAAACTAAAATTTAAAAATATTTAACTCAGGAAAACTTACTTTTGGTGTGTGAGAAATAGCCTAAATTATATTTTCCCAAAACTCTTACAGTATTTGTAATTAGACTTTAAAACTTTACCTTTGTGATATCGAGTTTATTTCTAGGAAGTCAGAAATAAATATAGCTAATATATATGCAGTTAAACAAAACTTACTGATTTTTTCCACTGAAAATGAAATTAAATGTGTAAATTCATTTAAAAACTATAGCAATGTAAACATTTATTAAATGTTAAATTAGATTAAATAATTAAATTCAAAAATAAATTTAGAATGCATTAGTCTCTGAGTATAGTTTTTTAAAATAATAAAAATAATAATGTCATTATATAATTAATAATACATATTTGATAGTAATAAAATAATAGTGACATCTGTATTGTTTGTCAATATGTATTATTACTATATAATTGTTAATATATAAGTATTCATTTTAATTATAATAAGTATATATTTGTTAATTGATGTTATCAACAGATATAATACATGCTTTGCTATTAAATTATATTTGATGAGCATATCTTCATAGCAATATTTTGCATGTGTATTAATGTTCATTAAATATGACTGTTGCTACATAATTTCAAATATATAAAAGCTCAGACATATGGTATAAAAAGAAAATGACTCAAAGCATGTAGTGATGCAAACACACACACATATACACACATCACTAACACCATGAGTCCTCACTGTAGGTCTTTATTTTCTGAGAAAATAATAGTCTGATTGTAAAGTTTGGACACCTACTTTAAAGAATTACAAGAAATGTTAGGTATGTCTTTCTAATATTTCAGCTACTTACTGACAAAAATACAAATAAATTAACAAACAATTTTTGGCATACAGCACAGATATGCTAGCTCCAAGCAGTAAACCAACAGTAAAATGTGAAAATCTGAAATTATTCCTTTTCTATTGTCCCTTATGCTTTTTAAAGTAAATTAAGTTATTCTCATAAATAAAGTTGGTATCTTCAGAGGAGCTATATAAAAATTAGAATATAAAAAACCTATATACATAATGCATATTAAAATTATGAAAAGATTTTCTGTTTCAAATCATTTTTTTCAGTGTAAATACCCATGCAAATATATCAGATCTTCAGTAATAATAATAATAATAATGTAATGAATATTCTCATTAGTAAATGCATATTGAATTATGGACTTCACTACCCAAATGTTATAGATTGACAAACGTTATCATCTACATTATTTCTCTATTTAAGATTTTAATCTTTATAGTTGTATGTCGGTAGAAAAGTAGAATTCTATTGTTTACAGGTATGATAACTCAATGGTTGGAAGATTAAATAATTGTTCTGTGAGTAGTCCTCTAAGTAAAATGATGAAGTCATATTTAGAGTACCAGAAGTTTCTGATGCTATAGGCTTATGATTCATAGATGCAATTTTGTCATTGGGCATATTCTCTCAATTTATGGAAAACTTAACTCTCTGTGCCAGACCTTTGGAAAGTCTCAAAATTGTTAGCGAAGCAATTTTATTGACTTTATATTACCTGTATGTGACCCTGAGGATATTTTCAGGGTGTTTTCTTAATACCCAGACAGGCATATTTATATTACAGGTCATACAACACAAAATGTAAAATAACATACCTCAATATTTTATTAAAAATATTTATTTTCCCATTGGCATTTGAGTTACTGTAAGTCTTTTGTGAATAGATTATTCCCTTTGCTCATTTAAAGAGGAATACAAATAAGGCATTTTAAAAATAACATTCCAGTAGAAGAAGCTTAGAAGATTTGCTTCAGCAAATATTAAAACAATAACTATCAGACTAAAGGTTTCAGGGTGAGATACATTCTTCTTCTGACTAAAAATATATATTACTTTATGATCTCATAAAATAATATATAGTGTAGCCAAGTGGGAAAAGAGAAAAAAACTTTTCATAATAAGATTGAAGATCATTTTAAAGAAAATATCATTATAGTCATTAATATTCATTGAATTTATTTTTCCTAAAGTTTAGAGAAAGGAGATTATTATATGATTTATTCATAGGTTTAATGTTTACTGAGTACATATTATTTCTTGGGAGTGTTTCAGGTATCAGGAATACAGCAGATCATTATTATCAGCCCTTTATTTCTCCTTTTTAGAGAAGAAAACTGAATGTAATCTCAATAAATAAACATATAACATAATGCCAGTTATGAATAGGTTCTATGAAAGAAAATCATGCTCCATAGCGTATTGACTGCTGGTTTAGGTAGAAGTTATCTGACCTAACTTGGATCAAAGGAGTGATCTAGCCATGTGCTTAACTAAGGGAAACACGTTCCAGGAAGCTGGGAAGGAAAGATGGAGGGGACATCCCAGGATTACTGAGCTTCATGTCTCATAGAGAATCGAAAGGCAACTTGCTTGTGGCTAAAGAATGGAAGAATGGTAGGATGCAAGATGAGAGGGAAGTAGACAGAGGCTAGGCTAGATCTTGTAGTAACTTGTAGGCCAAAGAAAGAATTTATCATTTTATTCCAGGTAGAAGGAAAGATATTCAAAAGATAAGAGTAGAGAAGGGACATACAATAAAAAAAATAAATAAAATGAAAACTTTTTTTTTATATGCTATGGGTAATTGATTTTAGGATCCAATGGGGAAATAGGAAAAAGCAGAAGCAATGAATTAGTAGTCATTTTGGTAGCCTCAGTGGAAGATCTCAGTTGTGGTGATGAGGACTAAAAATTGTTTGGAATATCTATCTAAAATAATTTTCTAAATGATTAAATGTGAATTTGAGGAGAGAGGATTAATGTATGATGGTTGGAAAAATTCAGAACTTCAGCCTCTTGAAATTTGTCCTAAACAATCCCTGAAAACAATGATTCCTGTTATGGGGGGCGGGCAGGGGGAGAGGTAGAGAGTTTCCATGTTCTGCTGAACATTCAGAAATTTATGAATTTGTATTTCGTTGTCCTATTGATAGAAGGGGATCAACTGAAATTTATTCTGGTCGATGTTTATCCTTGGTGTAGTAGATGACGTGGGTCTCACGAATTATCCTGTGCCTTGGGCAAATTCTAAGAGCCAAAAATTTAACTTGATTTCTAGATCCAAACGTAATATATTTTGAACAGTTTTAATATTTACTGACATTGACAGAATTGCATGTAATATGCAAATTGTTTTTAAAAATATTTATCAAGAAATACAATTTTGGGAGAAAAATTATACCATCAAAATAAATGCTACTTATTAACAATTGAAGTCACAAATAAAATAAAGGCGCATCGGGCTGCATTTGTATTAATTGCTTACAATTATGTACGGGAATTTCTGAGGATGCTTTTAACAGATTTAAAGCTAAATCATTATTATATTTGACACATAAAATGCAAGGATCTCTTTGAATTTTATGAAAAGAGGTTATTTTATAATAAGGTATATAGTTGTTATTTCATATAATTTACAATCTTATTAGAGTGATGTTAAGAATGTTAAAAATAATATGTTAAAATGATTAATTTAAATTTATTTTTTAATAAATATTTGTTTTTTTTAAAGTGATGAAAATACTTGACAATATCTTTTTCTCAAAACATTATCATTCTTTCTTATACATTAAAAAGAACACTTCCTCTGGATTTTATTTTTATCATTTCCCAGTTGTCATGTTCATTTTTTACATTGGTATTTTTTTTTGTCTTCCAATTTTGATACTTTCTATTTGTCTATGTTTAGTCTTGATAATCTTGTTTTTAATTCTCTAATCTTATGTGAATCCTCTTTTTTTGTAATTTTGATATTAAAATATATTTTTTCAATAGCTTTTTAACTGGCCTCCCTTACTCGACAAACTCCTTATAGACTGTGTACACAGATTAGTTAGGGAGAATTTTTTTAAAACGTAAATTAAATTGAGTAATTTACCTGCTTAAAACCTTCTTCTCAGGGCTTCCTTGTATAATCTGAGTGTGACTTTACCATGTACGTTCAGTGCGGTGTTACATTCCTTCTGATGCTATGTAAACTGGTCCACATCAGCTTTTCTGAGCTCTTTTTCTCTCCCTTGCTATGTTCCAATCCAAACAGACCCTGTTTGTTTCATTGTCCTTGTTGCCTTTTTTGCCATCATGTGGCTTTTACCTTTTCCTGCAAAGTACCTCCGTGAGTAGCCCTTAAAACCCTTTTCATTCTGTTTATATTTATTATAATGTGTTTGATAACTGATATTATCTTCTTTTATTTTCTTTTCCCTCTAATTGAAGGTTAGATACATTCATAGTAACCATAGCAATAAGTTTATCTGGTATATGTTTAAAATATATTTGTTGAACTAATAAGTCTGTTTCAGTGGCCTTGGGCATGAATACCTCGAGCTCTTTTCTTATAAATACATTGTCTACTGTAAAAGTTATACCTGTATGAATAAGACAGAACTAAGGAACACATTTGTAGCTTATTCTTGTCTATAGTCTTGATTTTTTTTTATACGGTCTTACCAATTTAGTATTAAGGAAAACGGTCTTAGAAAATATATCAATTTAATAAATTAGTAATTTTATCATGTTTTATACATTATACAAATGTAGTATACTATTATGTAAGGGTATCAAATAGACCACTGAAAATTCAAGATAGGAATGGATAAACAAGTATTGCTTTAGCATCAATTTTATGTCTGTAGAAATATTAGAGTTATACTTTTGTCACATTGTTATACTCCTTTTAAATATAATTTATATATAAAAACAGCAATATTAATGTGAATCTCATCGTAGATTTGAGGTACCCCCTTTTATATAGTCCCTGAAAATTAAGACATTTAAAATAAAAACAAGATTGGAGAATGGGATGTGTGAAAAACTAGATATATAACATTTTTTTAAAATCTAAATGTTTATAAAAGTAGCCTGTTTATCTTTAATTTCATTATTAATTCTTATTATAAACTTGAACACTAAAATGAAAATAAAGCCTAGAAAAATCAGAATACTTAAAAATATCTTAATTTTTACTTCCTTTGAAAAATCTGAATTTCACACAGTCTCAATATCAGTATAGAAATATATTTAGCCCTCCAATTTTATTGACTAAGCAGTGTGAAAACAATTCTCATTTAAAACTTATGAGGACTTAAATTCAAACTCTTGCCATAAAATTGTTTCAAGCTCTAGGAATGAGTTTTAAATCTGAGACAAGCTCTAGGAATGAGTTTTAAATTCCAATATTTTAACAATTTTTATGTCTTTGATGAGCAATTTCTCATGTTCATTCCAATGAACAATAATGTCAAGGTAATCAAAAACAAGAATTTCAATTTATAACATATCCCTAGAGATGGCATCAGTATAAAAGCAATTTTTATCTGGATAGGTTTTGAATTCACTCTTTCTAGGGAATTTGTGTTTTTTCTTTATTGATGGCAAATAGAACAGTAATGCTTATTTTAACACTAAGGCAGATTAATGTATTATGCCATATCATATTTGTTTCATATGCCACTCTAGTGCAGAAAACATGACTTTAAATCTTTATCTATTCATTTATTGATTTAGCACTATGTACATCTAATATCTGTTTCAACTGCTATTTCACATTACTTTAGTCTTCTATTACAAAATTATGCATGAAAGTTTTTGTTTACTATGTGTTTATATTGTTCAGAAGACTTAATGTGTTTTAACTTACTTAATCCTCTCAATAACTCAATGAGAAACCAAGTGACAGTGAGAACACATAGGAACTTCTGCTAGATCAAAGAGCAACTCAGGATCACCACCATGATTTTAAGCTAATAGCCTGAATCTAGAGTCTGTACTTTTAATCACTAAAGGACACTCTCTAAACAAACATTTTTTTAAGAGCCAGTTTAGTGACCAAATATATCTGAGTTTGTATTATATACATAAAATAGTCCATTATAATTTTATCTCTTAATAAATAAAAATATTTTTGTATATTTATTTTAATTATATTTTGGCATTTATTTTTCTCTTTTGCATCTATAAATACACTTAACTAGTAGTATATTGCATAAAATGGTGCAGAGAAAAATGTAAAGGTTATTTTTTAGCATGAATAGGCAAAAATTAATAGAAAAGTCAAAAATAGTTTTAAATCTTTTTGTAATCTTACAATAATTTATTTTACTTCTTAATTTTCTATTTAGAATTATTCTGATATAGTTTGAAATGAAATAAAATTATATAATTAGATTACATGATAGGTACATAGATAATAGATGATAGATAGATGATAGATACATAGATAGATAGATAGATAGATGATAAAGAGATTAGCCAGCACTTTCACTACTATATGCTATTTCTTATAACTGAAGTAACATTTATCCTCATGAACAAACTTGAACAAGAAATAAGATTTTGCCATTTAGACTTTACTCATGAATAAAATGCCTTTAGGGGAAAATAGAAATAACTTTTTTTCTCCCTTTTTCTTATCCAGAAAACATCTCAACTGACAAAAGTGAAATTTTATAAAAAGAGACACATTTTGTTTGAAGACAAGTATGAAATATTCTAACCTTAAAGGTGGACTTTTTAGAAAATGGCGCAGAGAGAAAAACAACAATATTAATGGGAGAGCAGTAACAGGCTCCTCTATGTTGTTAACATAAATTGCATTGCTATAAAATTGCACCATCCCTTTATACACAGAATCAAGAGCATTTTATCATAACAAAAGATTATTCTTTTCAAACTCAGTGGGAAGTAGGCAATAGTAGAATTCTTATTAGAATGCACAGTGATAGAGAATTCAGTTCAGCTGTTTTTTAAATGCACAACTTAAAAGAAACTTTTTTTTATAATGGACTAACCTTCAAAATAATAATAACATAGCTAAAACAAATATCTGCTGTTTATGTACCATGGAACTTTGATACACACACACACACACACACACACACACACACACACACACACACATACATATATAGTAAAACATATATTAGTACAATTTGGTGACGTACTATCTTTGAAATAAAATAGGTCTCCAAGTTTAGAAAATTACATGAACTAATAACTTTTAATTCTGTGTCACCAAGTTCTAGATCTTCAGAGTAATGGTGTTGTCCCTCCCCTTTATAACACTGATAGTTGAACTTGCCACAGACATCTATCCAGTTTCCTGAGTAGTCTCATCAGTAATCAATGAACCAGACCTTACATCACACCACAAGACGTGATCAACATCACTGAGGTAGTGAATCGCAGTCAATCCATCAGCATCGATGTCATGTTAGCTGTGACCCTGCTCAATAAGGCTGATGATGTTCAAAAGATAGATGTACTTGGATTGTATTAGCAGCTGCTGAAGCAAGATAACTGTAAGCAAAGTGTAGAGAAGTGAAAAAAAAATCCATGAGCAGTACCAAAATACCGTTTCTGAGCTTGGAGATATTATTTGTCGAATTACTAAAAATATTCTGGTATAAGGACTCATTTATTTTTATGTCTGATACACTGGTAATGCTGCTACAAAAACAAAGAATAAGAAATTGCCACCTGGCAAACACACCTTTATTATTTTATTTTATAGATGTAATAATATTTGCACTGTATAATCTGAGACGATAGGAAAAACAGAAACTTCAGTCTAATGTTTGAATTTCTCCGGTTATCAGATAAAGCTTCCTGCACAATTGAACTCTTCCATGTTTCAGATATTTCTCAATTCTAACATATTCTTATGTGTTGTTTTGGGAAAAAAAGTTAAACAAGCAAAGACAATGTGTTCTATAAACTATCCCTGGTAAGATAAAACTATTAATTCTTCTGTAAACTAAATACACATTAATAAAACCATCTGAAATAACTTACATGCTTTTTATGACCTTTAAATAAAAGCATATACTTTTTTTGTACGTATACTTATTTTGTATTGGTTTCTACTAAGCAGCATATATAGTGGATTATATATATATATTATATATTATATATTATACATATATATATTATATATATAATATATACTCACATACATATATATGTATATATATATACATATACATATATATATATATACACATATATATTATATATAGTGGATTTACTGCTGTCCTGTGGAACAGAAATTCATTTATTTTTAATATTATGTGATACTTAATTGAATACATATACCACAGTTCATTTTGATTGAAAAAATTTCTTATTACAAAATAAATATCAATATTCCTATATATGTATTTTTGTTTAAAAAAATAATTGCATATAGGGGAAGGGAAAGGTAAATGGAAAGTTGAGTTGCTGATCCATCAGAAATTATTTGATCCAGTTTTAATAGATCCTTCAAATTTTTCTAAGTGGTTGAACCAATTTTGAATGTATAGGAATTCTAATGGGTTCACATTGTACCAACACAGGTTATTAACAAACTTTCTCATATTAGCCATTCTGGTGAGTGTATAGTACTTATGTCATTTTATGTTGCTCTTGATGAACAACAAAGTACTGTACCTATGTGTGTTTTTATAGACTATCTGAATATCTCTTTGTGACATTATCATCCAGTCTCTATTTTTTCAATTAGATCTTCTCTTTCCCTAATTTGTATATTTTTTCTAGATTTATATATTTTGAATGTGACACCTTTGCAATTGTGTATGTATTGTAAATAATTTATCTAGTCTTTGGTTTTACACTAATCATATTCTTACATGAACAGACTGTGTCACACAAATTAACTTTCCATATTTACATTTATAATTTTTATTAATAAACTTTTCACATTTTGATTGGGTATTTATATTTTGCACAGAGTATTTTATAGGGGTTATAAATAATTGTCTTCCATGTCAATATCTACTTGATGCCACCATTTATTGGAAAATGATCCCAAATGATTCCAAATATAAATATTACTATAAATAAAGTGCATATTTATGTGTGAGTATAGTTCTAGACTAACTGTTCTGCTGTAAAGCTTTATTTGTCTTTCTTTTGGCCAGTATAACACTGTTCTAATTACCATGTTTATCTTAATTACTGTAGAATAAATGTTGATAACTAATTGAACTTGAGTAAGTCTACTAAATCTAATTCTATTTGTTTGTTTACTTGCTTGCTTTTAAAAATGTCTTGGTGATTCTAAACCATTTCTGTTACCATAAATATTATATAATCAGTTTTTTTATTTTTTACTCAAAATCCTGGTGGCGTTTTGTTTGGGAGTGCTTAGAATTTATATATTAATTTGTGAATCATTCACACCATTACATGACCTTAGTATATATGTATATACCTCAATTTACATATTTATTTTTTATTTATGTTTTATAGTTTTATTTGTATAGGGCTTGCTCATATTTAGTTGGGTTTTGTATCAATAATCTTTGGAATGTAGTGAACCATCCCCAAAGTATCAGTGTAAAACAATATTTGATATTTTAGTTCACAGTGTTATAAATGACAATTTGGTCCAGCCTCAGTGGATGATTCTGCTACTCTGGGCTTCGCTCAGATAATCTTAACTGGGTTCACTCGTGGGTCTGTGACTTGCTGTCTCTTTTATCATAATCTTTTGTGTAACCTTTTCCGTCAAGGTTATCATGAGGCTTACATAAACTGTCTTATGTTAATGTCATCGACTTCCTTTGAAGACACAGAAACTCTTTACCATTACCTCTTACTCCCTCACATTTTAGTTATTGATGTTATAATTTACCTCTCTTAAATATTGACTATTCAATAACAGTATCTTAGTTATAGTCATTTTAAATACCTAGTTTTTTTAACCTTTGAATTACAGTTGTAAGTATAATTTAAGTAATTCAGCACCATTACAATACTAGATTTTATTTTGACAATATATTTACCATTACCAGTGACTTTTATACATATATTATCATATCATATATTATTTGTTCTATAATAATTTATTTTTTATGTTTCTCTTGTTTACCTCAATATAGATTCTTAATTCCTGTTACAACTTTTCATTTATACACCTCTTTGGACTAATGTCCCACTCTATCTAACCATGTTCCTTTATATTGAATGAATCCAAGTTTGGACCCACCTATTATATATATATATATATATATATATATATATATATATATATATATATACATACATATCTATATCTATCTATATCTATATCTATCTATATCTATATCTATCTATATCTATATAGATATAGATATAGATATATAGATATATATGTATATATGTATATATAATATAAATATAAAATATTTATATATAAAATATGTACTATTTTTCTATAAATATAAAATATAATACATATATAAATATATTATGTTTTATGTGCATATAATAAATATATATATATTTAATTTCTTATTCCCTTTTTAAGTGTTTTTATTCTATTTTGTTCCTGGAATATTGGGGAAAGGTTTATTTCATCTAAGACTGATGAAATTACATTGGCCTCTCAGAGGAAGATATTAACCTCCTATAAACTCCACGGAATTCAGCTAAATTATAGCTCTGAAAACAAACAATATTGGTCACTTCAAGACCCATCCTTCAGTCCCTCAATAACTAGTGATGGGCATCAAACTAACAAGAACAAGCATTTCAGCATATTTTACTACTATTTTATGTAAGTCTCCAGTTATTTTGAATAAAAGGCTGGTGATTCCTCAGTCGTCCAATTTTTTATCCTTCAGTCTAGTGGCTGTCGTTCTCTCCTGCATGTTGGCAACTAGTCGGCCTTTTTTCTGAATTCTAACCCACACGTGATGAAGCAATAATTAATTGTTCTTTAAATTTCTCCCAATAAATGATGCTCAGGCAGGTATAATAAATGAACCACATGGTCATTTTCCATTATTTGCACGTGATAAAACTTATTTTTGCTGGATATCATGTCTTGGATGTATTGTAAAGGACCTGAATGAATGAACCCCTTGCATACAATAATGTTATGTGTGCCTT
>PVKZ01004867.1:0-61356 GCA_004027375.1 Macroglossus sobrinus
GCAGGAATGGGACACAGCTAACGCTTCCTGCAATGCCTGTGTTTGTCACTATTTGTTTTGTCTTCCAGGTCGTTGGGCTGTCCTGTGTTTGCTGCTTTTCTCTTGGCCTGGTGGCTCCTCTGAACCTTCCTATCTCAGTACAAATGTCACTGTTGCGTGATTAGAATAACAGACCCAAGCAGTCGAAGCTGCCCTGTGTCCAGGCTCTCTGTAACCCTCCCACACTGACTCAGGGCCGGGCCACGTGGCTCGCCTCGGTGAATGGCATGACAGACTATGAGATGCAACCAAAGATGTAAATGTAAGACCCCCAAAGTGCTTGGCATTTAAGCTTGCCCCCTCAAAACCTGTAACGGGCATGCAAACAGCCTTGGACTAACCTGAGGGAGAGAGAAAGATGAAGCATGAAGGGAGCCCATGGCCACCTCAGACAAGGTCATCGGAAGTCAACTGGATCGGGCCAACACAGCCAGGGTCCCAGACCCAGGGGTAGGAGATGATGCCTGCACACCCAGTTTTAAGAGCAGGTCACGTGAGGTCGCACGGCCAGTCTGCGGCGGAGCTGAGATGTGTGCCCGGGGCGGGGGGTGGGGGCGGGCGGAAGCAGGCCAGGCTCCGAGACCCCACTGCAGGCATCCTGTTCGCTGTTTACATTTGTGTGGATGCACACGGAGACGAGCGTGTCACATGCGCGCGCATTTGTGGCTCACGTTGGAGCCTTTATTTCTCCATGTGGTTTATTTGCGATCTACAGAAGAACCCGCTGGTGAGAACTATCACCACTAGCGGGCTGGCTGTGAGGAGCTGGCGCTGCTAGCTGGGACCTAAGCAGAAAATGTCACACTTTGGGGGGGCTTCTTCCAAAATCACGAGCCTAATACGTGACAGAGCTGACACAACACTCAGTTCTCAGGGCACTGGTCAGGGTTCTCCCAGAGGGCGAGGGGCAAGGGGAGGTTTACGTGCCTGTTTACGATTCCAAGCAGCTTGGTTGCTTTGCAAATGGGACCTTTAATAGCGGTAATAAATGTTCTCTGGTGATCAATATCTACGGTCAGGGCAGCGAGAGGAGGAAGCAGGGATGGTTAGTCCATCCAGCCTGTGTGTTCGGGTCTGAGGTGCAGCAGGTGTGCAGCTGGGCGGGGCCACGTGTGCGCAGGGCAGTGTGACCTTCCAGGGGTCACCGAGTCACCGTCTGCGTGTGCACCGCAGCTGGTCGGCGCTGCGTGTAAACCTCCCCCCTCTCTCGGCATCCCAGTGTGCGCATTCCAGGGGCTGACCTGTCTACAGAGCATCAGTGCAGCATCTTCTTCCTCAGACTCACAGAAGGAGCTTTGGTGGTCCAGGCTTGCTCAGGAGGGCGGATGACCGGCCTGGGCCATGAGCGTTACCGTGGCATTTCAGTGTTTTGCTATAGTTCGTTGGAGGGGTGTTATTGGAACTCCAAACCAGGCATGACCCTGGGCATGGAGGTGCAGGGTGGAAACGTGCCTGGCTCCAGTCTCTAGAGATTTTAGCCAAGCTGGGGAGACGGATAGAAGCAGCCGAGGGCTCCACGCACACTTGCTCCAACAACTTGGGAGCAGCCAAAAGCCAGAGGCCCCTCGTCAGAGATCACGCATGCAAGAGCCGTGCAAGGGTCCAGGGGGATTTTGGCCAGGCAGGGCTGCTTGCATTCCTGAAGGAGGGCACAGATGCCTGGCTCCAGGTGCGAGAGTGGCCTCAATAGGTTGTCTCATCTTGGGGGAAAGAGACTGCAAAGCCATCGCTCGGGAACCGGCTCCCCATTCTGCAGGGGTTTCTAGGATGGAGAGTGACATCGTGCAGCCAGACAGGCTTCCCGGTGGCAGGGCACAGGCGGGGAGGGCTCTGTCTCTCAGCCTCCTCCTGCAAACCCCGGGGGGGGAGCGTGGCCACTGGTCTCGTTGTCTCAGTTCTCATTTCTTGGGGACTCCCTCCTGGTTGTATCAGAGGCCTGGGTGACTTCAGAAACTTTCTTCATTTTTCTTTCTCCAAAGATTGAGGAAAAGGCTCAACACGCTCTGGGAGACTCCCCCACCCCCCACAAATCATGCCTAGCCTGGTCTTTGGTGCTTAAAAGCCTTTTCGTTGCGACGCCTGCATCCGGACCCGTAAAATTTTGCACGTGCCACCAGCCATGGGGGTCCCTTCCTTGGGGCCTGGGGCTGCCTGGCTCAGCTGAACGGCTCTTCCTGCCTCACTGCTTCCTGGGTCTGTCCGCCAACGAGACCCAGAGCCGTCTGGCCTACTTTGGAGGTGAAAACCCCAACGGACCCGTGATGGGAGGAAGTGATAAGGGCAACTGCGTCCTCAGCCATAGCTTCCTCCTCTGCAGAAGCCCAGGTTCTCACGGTGCCTGCAAGGCCTGGCAGCTGCGCTGGAGCTCTGCCCTTCACAGTCAGCCACCAGCTCTGTGCACCTCGGCGAGCCCTAGATGACTGTGGCAGATAACGCATAAAGGCAGCAGAGGACTGGGGTGCCCGGCTGGCTTCCGAGAGGGCCCGCTCCCACCCGGCTCCCAGTGCAGGGATGAACTGGGACTGCTCTGGACACTCCAAGGCCGAGTGTCCAGAGCAGGGACAGAAAGGAGACTGGACCACGGCCCGACTCAGGTCTTTGCCAAGCACGAGGTCTGGGCTAACCACAGTGGGACAGAACTCAGTTAACCGTTAGAACTTGCAAAGGCAGGCTCTCAACCTCCATTGTATTGATGAGGAGGTGGGGGGTGGGGGTTAGCAGCATCCTTGTCTTCTACCCACGGGATGCCAAGAGCATCCCCACGCCCAGTTGTGACGAGCAAAAACGTTATCCAGACATTGCCCGATGTCCTCACTGAGAAGCACTGGTAGAGAAATAGGGGACATCGGAGGTGACGAGCCTGGTGCAGGACAGATGTATCGAAAACCCCACAGCTGAGATAAGAGTCCGAAGCAGGTGTTTCGTTATTTTCGTCTTTGCCTTTCGCACCACCCACTTCACGAGCTCAGCAGACAACCCTAGGTCTCCGAGTTTATGCCCTTGACCGTGACTAACAATATCTGCCTCCCGGGTGGTCACGAAGGTCAAGTGTGACAATGGGTCCCCGATGTGCAAATGGAGACAACGGGGTTGGGTTTGTGGTAGGTCCCTTCCCCTGCAACAGAAGTATACATTTTTAAACATTTTTTTGAGAAATATTCTGAAAGAAAACGCATGATGTGGGAACACTGCGTGCGTCCTTCACCTCGTCTGCGTGTCAAAATTCCCATAAGCCTTTGAAGACAATGGCCGCCTGGGCCCCAGGGCCCCAGAGCCTGGCTTAACGGGTCTGGGTGGGGCCTGGTGTCGGGGTCCTTAAACACTCCTCAGGACCCCCAGTCCTCAGCCAGGGTCGAGACCCCTCCACGTTCCCCCTAAAACTAAGGTGGCTCTGACATCCGGTCTACCTGTTTCATAACCCCTGGGGACAGGTGTTAGCCCAGGGACGAGGGGACAAGGGGAGGCAATGCCCCAGGTTCCCCTTGGCTGGGAACGCTCGACAGAGACGAGGCCCCCGAGGAGATAACGGCGAGATCTTTCTAGTGCTTTCCAGAATTTTCAAGGATTAACCTGAAACATTTACCATGCCACGTACAACTGAGTCAACTGCTACTTAACAGGTGAGTGAAGAGAGGTGAAGGCCAAGCCTTAGGGCAGGTGCTGTGTGTCATTAAATTCTTTGTGTGTGTTCTTAGGATCAAGGCAGGAAGGGTTTCCTCAGGTGAGGGCTGCACAGAAAGGGGGTGTTTCTCCCTCTTCCTCTTCCTTCCCCTTCCCTTCCTTCCTTTCTCTTTCTCCCTCTGCTTTTTTCATTCTGTCTCTTTTAACACCTATTTGCTTCTTTTGCATTATTGTCTATCTAAAAAATATAAGAAATAAGCTGCAGTCTTGCCCACTGATGTTTTATTAAATGAGAGATATCAGAGAGACATTTTGATATCATGTTACTCTCACTTGATAATATAAGCATGTTTCCTTATGCTTAAATAATTCTTTAAAACATGATTTTGATATCTATATAATCATCCATGTCTCCATCTTTCTATTATAATTTATCTCCCCATTTCCCTTTGTTAGTCATCTATATTGTTCTTATATTTTCAAGAGAACATTTTAAGTGAAGCTGAAGTAAGTAAACATTCTTGAAGTGTCTCTACTTTCTCCTCAATTACCTCAGAAAACATTTTTAGTGGTGAAATTATTAGGACAAAATTGGATATCAGTGACGTCACGTGTCAGGGTGATTATGAATTGCTTTCTATAAAAAGATGGGCACATTTAGATGCTCACCTCTGAGTGTGAGGAGCTGAGTCATTCGTCTTCAGCACCTCTGATTAATATCATTCAACATTTGACAGTTTAATTGCTGAAAAATAGTACCTTACTTTTGTTCAAATTGCCTCTGTTGGATTCTTAGCGGAGATAAACATTTTTTTCCCCATGTTTATTAGTTACTCGAACATCTTTTTGGTTGTGAATTTTCGTATGAGGGTATTTTCTGTTTATTCTCTTTGCCCGGTGATATATTGAAATGACTTTTTCTTAATTTATAAGACCTCTCTCTAGATTAAAGATGTTAATATGTTGTCTTTATGTTACAAATATTATTTCCCAGATCATTTTACTTTAAAAATTTTGTGTGCTTTAAACAATATTTATTATCTCTTTTCTTTCTGTCATTTAAGAGAAAAATATGCTCATGGGGAAAATTTATAAAAACAAGTATGTAAATTATGAAACAAAATGTGTTATGTGTGCCATCAGAAATAATCACTATTACGTTTGAGTGCAGCTCCAGCTACTGACAGGGATACAGCCTTATTTTTTAATTAAAAAATTGGAATTACATAATACATGTCATATCGTAATCTGCTTCTGTGAGTGTTTTCTTTGTTCGCTCAATAGTCCTATAAGGCATGATATTTAAGAGCTATAAACTCTTCCATTATAGGGATGCGATATATTGTTTTAAACAGTTTACCAAGTTATTGGGCATTCTAGATATTTCCAAATGATACTCAGAAAAAAATACCAGTGAACACCCTTCCACGTACAGAAAGCACCTAATTATTTCCTTTGGATAAAGTCCTAGGAGTGGAATTGTTAGATCTAAACTCTGCCCATTTTCAAGGCTGTGACTAAAAATGACCAAATCATCTTTTAAGGAAGTAGGGTTGAGTCACCCTCTCAGCCGAAGTCAGTGAGGGCAGAAGAGCTACGTGAAGGACGGTGGTGACACACGTAAGCACGTTTTATGCACTGTCTGCTTCCGAAATATTTACTTCTGCCCCTTGCTTCTTCCTTTCAAGTTGAAAATCTGACTTTGGATGAAGTTTCAAATCATGCTTTTGGGATCACGAAGCCGTTAATCTTCTCTGTTTATTTTATGAAGCGTGTGACGATGTGGGTCACACATAGTCACACGCTAGTTTAAAGAACACGTAAGCTGACGTCTCTCTCCCCAAACCACCGTGTCTGTCTCTCCAGATCTCTCTCTTAATCACGTTTTCTTAATTTCCTCACGGCCATTACACAGAGTGACAAGCCCCACACTGTGCCCGTCAGGATCGGTTAGGGGAGCTGACAACTGGTATTTTACAAAGTGACAGTGCAATGTGATGCTGGGACTAAGATGTTCCGGGAGGAAATTTATTCCAGGGGCTGGCATTGGGCACGCAGTTGGACGGCGGGACGAATGTGTGGGTGACCTCGACAGGAAGGCTGAGTGTCCCCACGCAGAGGATGACACTTGCGGCCAAGGTCATCTTTTATTAAACAGAAGGAGATTAGAGTCACAGGTGGACGTCGGCCAAGTAGATTTGAAATTATTCTAAACATTAGCAGCGATGCCCATTTACTGGGCGCGTGGGTGGAGGTGGGCAAAGTTAACGAGTGCCGACTAACACCAGCAAACTGACTATTATCTAAATAAAGTTTTATTGGAACACGGCCATGCCCAGTTGTTTGCACAGGTGTGTGGCTGCTTTCATACCACGTGCTCAGAGTCGAGCGATTGAGACTGAGACTAGATGATGCACGAAGATGAAAATATCTGCTATTTCCTTTGCTAAGCCTTAGTGTAGGTGACCCATTGCACAAATAGATGTCTACACTGTCATTATTTTCTTTAGGGTTTGTTCTCATATAACTTTCTATGATGATTTTATCCTAGTTTTAAAAGAAGTATATGTTCCTCATGGGCAATTGGAGAAATACGATTATTTTATTCAAATTCAGGAAGGAAGAAAATTCAAATGACCTCTCTAAGCTGATCCCTTGGGCAATCTACTTAACTTCTTAGTGCCTCAGTGTTTTCTTCTGTAAAATGGACATAAACAATAGCAGGGCTGTTATAAGGTTATAAATGAGCTAAAGCTTTGAGCTGCTTGAACCAAAATAAATGCTCAGAGAGCCCATCGCACTCAGGGTACATTTGGCGCTGGTAGTGAACTTTTTTTCATGGATTTGTAGCTACTCTTTAAGTAATAAATATATTTCCCTTTCCTTTTCCTAATGAAACCATAGAAATGGGCCTAAACAAAAGCCATCAAATTTCTTTACCTTCCCCTTTCACAGCTCGGCACTGTCGCTCTCCAAGCTCTGCTAATTGCACAGCACTGACAGCTCTTTGCCCCCAGAGAAAGGAAGTGATGTCATCAACCACGGATTTTGACGGGCCAGGCTAGATCCCAGTAGGAGAGTGGAAATCACTTTGAGTGTTTTAAACAGAGGGGGGTTCATGCAAGGAAGTGGCTGTGCAGGTGACAAAGACTGCTGAGACTCAGTCAGGAGCCGATGAGATAGTACAGGGACCAGCAAATGCCGGAAGCCACCAGCAATCCCAGGCAGAGAGAGTGGGGGTGTCCCAGAGTCGGGGCTGAGGTCCCTGGAGGACATCATCTTCTTCTCTGTTATTACAGTTCCTAGGGGACTGTAGTGCTGGCCTCTGTCCTTTCTGCACCAGGCAGAACCCCCTGAGAGCAGGTCACGCTCTGCTCATTCTGCAGGCAGCACCCTGGGCCACATGAAGATGCTCGAACAAAGCACGAGATAGAGATGTAGCATAGGCAGCTGGGACACCTCCAGAGGAAGGCTGTGCAACTAGGTAGGAAGAGCATGGGCCAGGGATGCAATCTTCATTCTGACCTTGACCCATGATGTGGCCTTGGACAAATCATGTCACTCCTCAAACTCCTTGCTGGAAACGTGGCAGGAGAAGACTTCCCTGGGAGAGACCTACTGACTTTCCCTCCATCTTCCGCGGCCCCTCTGGCTTCGGGGTGTCCGACGACTCGAAAACTCATCCCGGCGGCCGACGTAAACGTTGTTGACACCTCTCAAGGGGCAAGACGTTCGCTTGTCTCCTCCTGATCGTGGGCAAAAGCAGGAAACAGACAACTGTGCAAGCGAAATCTGTTCTTTGAAGTTGATGTGTTAACGGTCTCTGGGGCTTCCGTCTGACTTGAGTGCAGAGTTGGGGCGTCCTGCCCGATTTGTCCAGTGTGCCAAATGCCAGGCGACAGGAAGGCGAGGGAAATATGTGTTCATGCACTTCAGAAAGGCTGTCCTTCACGAATGCACACTTGATGGCTTCGGGAGGCTGCAGTTTCTCTCTTCCTCTCAAGTCAAAGGATTTAGAGGAACCTTCTCTGCAACGTCACCATTTTGAAGTTTTACACGGTGGTCAAGAGGTGTGACCCCTAAAAATGCCTTTATGGCCTGACCTGGAACTTAATTTTCCATCACCCCTCCTTTCTAGAAGTCAGTCAGTGATGGAGGAGAAAGGGTAGAAAGACTGCAGACAGACAGAAGGAGTGTCACAAGGACACGCGAGGTCACACTCCAGATGTACACGTGCCTCTGCACTGGGTGTCCACACGCTCACTCGTGCTTGTACTCACGTATTCTCTCTCTCGTACCGTAAACATTGCAGCCCCAGAATCAAGTCAAGAAGGGGCCACCGCAGACAGCACGAGTGGAGCTCAGCGTGGCGGCTGAGGAGGTGACAGGAAGTGCTCTAAATAGCCCTCCCGTTAGGAGATGGAAGTCCCGCGAAATTAGTGTTTTGTTTTTTGTTTTTGCAAAAGTAAATCCAAATGGGAAATAATAGTAAAAACAGAAAAGAAAGGAATGGAAGCACATTATATATATATATGTGTGTATATATATATTTGTTTATTTATTTACATTTTAGAATAAATGCATGGATGGATTAGAAGCTGGGAGATCACAGAGCGTTCATCCCGAGCGACCTTGGCGTATCATATTTTTAATATTCCCGCCCTTGCAAAGCACCCAGAGGATGAACATGTTTTTGGAGGGCAGAGAGAATGGGGCTCCGTGACTTCCAGCCCCCTCAGCCTCGGGGACAGCTAAGGGCGGCACGTCAGCCGGGTCGATCCCTGTCCCACAAGCCTTTGTCACGCAGGCACTGGTGGCTGGAAACGTGCGAGGACGAGCATGTGTGAATGATCCATCCATTGGAGGTGGGCATCTCCGTGTGAGCAGCTATTTGGGTACCAGTTGCTTGTAACAAACACACCGTTAATGAAATCCAACAATCCAGCAAGATGCATCAATTGCGAACAATTGCTTTTAAAGACAATCTGGTCGCCGGGACTGTGAACGTTCTTTCTCGTTCAATTAGTTCCATTGGTTTGAACTAGGGATGCTTGGCTAGTAGCCAAAACAAACAAACAAACAAACAAACAAACAAACAAACAACGCTGTTGCCATTCAACATTAAGTCCCCCCCTCCACCTCCAAGCCTCCTTCCCTAACTTTAATGTGTGGAGAGAGCTGTCCAGCCAGGAAGGTTTTGAGGTGACCCCAACTGTTGGCGGGAAAGAGAGTATTACAGGAGATCAAAGTCTAGAAAACTCCAAAACGAGATCTCATCTCAACCCAGGGTCTTGGACAAGGGGCAGGGGGAGCAATCCTCCCCCTAATTTTTTCTGGCAGTCTGCCCAAGGTCTGTCTGGGAAACCCTAGGCTGGATGGTGCTTCCAAAACCAGATGTCACACGGGGTCTCAGGGTTCTAGGCCTTTGCAGGAAGGCATTCTGTTTACTCTGTACTACATCTTGATGAAAAGAACCACCATCTGTCCCATCATCCAGATAAGAATCCTGGACATTATCCGTGGAGTCTCTCCTCTCCCACTCCTCGTGCCAGATGGGTCTCCGGAAATCCTGTACCTTGCATTGCTTTTCTAGAATCTGCCACCTCCTCTCACTCGTGCATTCTTAAGGAAGGACCTTGTTATGGTTTCTTACCCAGGTAATGCATTCTTGTCCTCAGCTGCCCTTCCCACCTTGGTCTCTCTCCTACCCAGCAGTCTTTGAAATGGGTAGGTGTTGATTTCTCTGTGTTGCTCATATAAATATCAAAGATGGGGTGGCTTAATCACCATAAATTATTAGTATTATTTTTTATAGTTCTGGAGGCTGAAAGGCCAAGATCAAGGTGTTGACAGGTCTGGGTTCTTCAGAGGTCCCCCTCCTTGGCCTGCAGACGGCTGGCTTCCCTCTGTGTCCTCACGAGGTCATCCCTCAGTCTGCGCCTATCTGTGTCCCAATCTCCTCTTTTTATAAAACACCAGTCCTATTATATGAAGACCTACCCATCGGACCTCATTTTACCCATTTACTTCTGCGAAGACCCTAAAAAGTACAGTCCCATTTGAGGTTAAGACTCCGACATATGAATTTTAGGGGTACCAGCTGCCTGTAACAAATACATCCTTAGTGAAATCAAACACACAAATCAAGCACATAAGCAGGCACTCTCCTAAAGGAAGGTTCTAATAGATTCCTGCGGCCCCAGGGGTAAAGGTCAAGTTCCTCAGCTGCACCCACACGAGTCCTTCCCAAATCCAAGTCCTGACGTGCCTTCCGCCCTCTCTCCTCCCTCCCCCGAGATTAGATCTCCTCTCCTTCTGTCTCCAGTGGCCTTCTAGACTTTTCAAACACTGACTCATTTCCTCCCGTGACCACTGGACGTGGCCAGACCAGCTCAGTGACCTGCATTCTGCGAGGAACAAGCCCGGGCTGGCCCTGTGCCTCAACTACGCCTCGGTCCCTGACACCCAGCCCGGGGTCTTGCGTCACACAGATGCTCGAGAAGGGATGTTCTATGAAACCTTTTCAAGCCACGTTTGGCCTTTTACGTGGCTGTATTTCCTCCGAAGCCAGCCCCCTGGAAGGCAAGGAACTTTTAGGGTAGACGCACATATCCGCCTGCGGGTGTGAAGGTGCATCTGAAACACCCCATCAGTCGTCCTGATTGGGACAGTTGGCATGATAGGGGCATTTGCTCTGCTTTTGGCCAGACACCCACACCCTGAGGCTTTGTTCTGAGACTGTCCAGTGGACAGTAGGCTTGGCCGTCACGTCTCATTCTTGAAGGCAAGCATTCCACGAGTGACTTCCTGCTTCCAACCCTCCATCATCGCCCCCCCCCCCGCCCCAAACTGCTGCCATGGTGGGGAGGCTGACCCCACTTCAACCCAGCTTGTATCTGGGCGCCACAGCTGCCTGATGTCGGGGCTTGCTCAACACCCCCAGTCTCCCTCCTACAGGCTCCCTCGCTCTCCTGTTTGGTTGTAATGAAGGTGAAGTGTGACTTCTGTCTGTTCTTCTCCTTCCTTCTTTCTCCACACGCAGGAGCTGGGGGTGGTGTCGGGCTGTGGATAGGAAGCAGCTGACCAGAGACATGGCTGCTCTGTTGATCTGCTGCCGGGGGCAGAGACAGCGCACGCCTAACTCTCCAGCCCGTTGTGTCGGGAACACACTGAGCTGTGGCGAGTCGGACGCTGCCTCTCCCTGGCCTGTGGTGACACTGCCTCGCCCCTGCCCCATGGTCCTGTGATGACACTGCCCCCCCCTCCTGTGGTGACACTGCTTCTCCCCCGTCCTGTTTATGCTTCGGAGCGAGTGAGGTGTGAATACTTGTCTCCTGGCCTCCTGCTGCAGCTCCCCTGACTGGCAAACGTGGGGACCAGGGCAGGGACAAAGCTCAGGGACAAAGCATACACATTCTTCTCCCCCACAGAACGTGGCCTTCCCCAGCCCCCACCATGGACGGGCGAGCCCCAGCCCTGCACAGCCCAGGGCTGGAGCACACAGTGGACCCCTCGCAGGGTCAGTGAGTGGGCCCACCTGCCTCTCACTCAGCTCTCACTCCGAGCTTGGCAGTAACAAACACGACATGTGGCCTCGATCTGCTTTACTCCTTGTCTTAGGTCTCTGCTTGTTCCGAGTCTGGGCAGGACCTGGGCTTTGTGCTTTACTAAGCGGAGGCCTCAGCCCCAGTACCTACTCCACCTTGGTTTTCGCGGACCCTGGCACCAGAGTGAGGGGGGAGCGGGCGTCGCCAGAGCCACAGGGCCCGGAGGAGGCCCAGCCAGGGCGCCACGTCCCAGCGATCCTCGTCAACAGCACCGCTCCGGTGTCCGCGTGCTCTGGTCCATCGTCGTTACGCGCTGGACGCCTTTGCCAGACCTGCCTGCCGCCTCCTTTCATCTCCAAACGATGAGACGCGCCCCTCCGGATGCCGAGCGCCAGAGCGGTCACGTGACTTGCCCCAGGGTGGAGCTGGGACTCGGTACAGGTGGGATTTCAAAGCCGGAGGCCCGTTCCGCAGGAGGCCAGCGTCTCTCCTTGCTGGGACCAGGAGCTGCAGCCCCATCCCCATCTCTGCCACTGGATGAAGCCGGGCGTGTCCCTGAACCGCCAAGGCTCGGGCCCCATCTGTGAAAGGGGACAGCTCGGCGTCACTCACAGAGTTCGTCCCGAGGAGGAAGCATGTGGATACCACATGCAGCGTTTAAGTCACAAAGCGCCACCCGCTCCGGTGGCCTCTGCAGCTCCGAGAGGAGCAAATGCTTTGTCCCCCGCTCCGAGTCTCCGCTGCAGCGTTCATAGAAGCCTTCGCGTCGCGAGCGTCTCCCCCACGCCTTCAGAAGTTCAGGTCGACCGAGGCCTCCGCAAGGAAGTCCTTTGCTACCGTTTTCTTCTCTTTCTAGATTAAAAGAAAAGTCTAGATATAAACGGCCTTCTGCTTAACGCGGTGCATTTTCCATATAAACAAACCGAGTGCTCTGCCAGCCGCCGTGCGCCCCTGCGCCTGCCCCCGAGGGACTGCCACCTGCCCCCGAGTGCCACCTGCCTGGCCCCCGCACGGCGGGTAGGGCCCACGCGGCCTTTGAAGGCTGGGTCTTCCATCAGCTGTTTAATCTCCGTTGATCTCCAAACCCCTTCTTTTGTTCTGTCTTCCTCCGCTCTCTAAATTGGCAGTCTTCATCTGAGATCTCATCCTGCGCCCCACAACCTCCCACCCACCCGCAGCCTCTCACTGCCCCCCGGCAGTATTTTCTTTGGGGATCCAAGGGGCGTCTCACCCACCCAGATCTTGGAAAGCAAACCCAAGCTGCTCACAGGACAGGCCCCAGGTGGCCTGCGGCCTCTAGAGCGTCACGTAGGCTGCCGCCCCTCCTGGGAGCCGCCCTCGGTCAGGCTGCCCTGCCACCTGTCATAACCTCAACCCCCAATCCTCAGAGGCCACCGAAACCACCTCCACCTTGAAGGCCTCCAGGCTCCCGAGATGGAGGGATCTTTCCTCCGTGCTCACATGGCCTCCGATTCACGGGTCCAGAAACCGCGCCCTTCCCAGACATGTCTCATCTCCGTTCACGTGGACACCCACCTCCCAGTGGGACGTGAATTCCCCGAAGGCAGGGGCCACGTTTGGTTTGAATTCATTCATTCCACCAGCTCTTTCGCTCTCGGCCCCAGTGTGAAGCCCCTCGAAAGGATCTCGACGAAATTCCTTCCTAGGGTCACCCCACGTCCGGGAAAGTACCCTCAGGTGGCCCTTGCTCTGGGGTCTTGTGCCATCTTGGAAATTTTCAAATTTACTTAAGCTCTTGAAGCTGATTGTCTTACCTGTAAAGAGGTTACTGGTGCTAATACGCGTGGGTTCTCACGTAGAAATGCGATAATGCATTGCACGCGTCACATACGTGAGGAAGTGTCCAGCCCACAGGGGAAACTCAGAGAACGTCGCCCGGCTGCTCAAGGCCACGTCTGCCATCCATGAGTCCTCCCAGAGCATCTCTGGACTCATGTGGAGGACACTGTCCAGTCGTGTGAGCTTCTACACGTTTGAGAACAAAAATATTTTGGTGGGGGGGCTTCTGTCTTTCTTTGTCTTTCCTATCCTATGTTATCTACTCAAGGACTTGAACCTTTTCTTTGGGAAAATGTGTGAGGAGGGAAAAAATGGTTCGAAGTGCCTTTTAAAAATTATTTTTTTGATAAAATACACATAACATAAAATTTACCATCTTCGCCGTTTTTAAGTGGCATCGACCACATTCACTTTATTGTGTGGCCATCACCACCTCGTCGCCCGACCAACTTTTCATCTTGCAAAACGTTAACTATTAACTCCATTAAACAATAATTCCCCGTTTTCTCTTGCCCCCAGGTCCTGGCAAGCACCAAGCACCTTTCTCCTTTCTTTCTCTACACATCGGTCTGTTCTACGAACCTTACGTAAGTAGATTCGTATTCTATCTGTGCTTTTGTGACTGGTGTATCTCGTTTAGCATAATGTCCTCGAGGTTCGCCCAGGCTGTCGCGTGTGTCAGCGTTTCATCTGTTTTTATAGCTAAGTCGTATTCCCTTGTTTATGGATCCAGCGTTATGTTCCTTCATTCATCCGTCCAGGAGCGCGTGGTTTGCTTCCAGTGAAATGATGATTTTTTTTTTCTGATTGACACAGATCCATTCGAGTCATTTTCGGGAATCCCCTCCCCCGCTCCCCAATAAGAAGAATCAGATTGATCTTTTTTTTTTTTTTTTTTTTTTTTTTTTTTTTTTTTTTTTTTTTTTTTTTTGTATTTTAGCTTAGGTTTTATTGGATCTGTGGGTTATAATATCACACTTCTCTGAACCGCTCTTTTAATTTCTACTCGGGGCCGATAATGCCTGTCTTACCAGGTGACTAACTGCAGGAGACTGAGGGCAGTTACTGTGCTCCCCTGCGGCCTTGGCATGCTAAGCTAGCAGCACCTGCTGTTCTTAGCTTTATGGCAGTTGTGACGCTGGGCCCTGAACACTTCTTCTGGGAGAGTCCCTCACTCAACAAGGACTTCTTTGACTCTTCGGGGACAGCCCTCTCTCTGGTCCTCCATCCCGAGATCTGCAAATGCTCTGAATAACATGAGCTGGGAGGAACGTGGGCTATGAATTCTGTTCTTTGCCTAGATGTTTATTATTATTTTTTTCTGTCTCAAAATGAAAACTGGAAGGCCTTTGACGTGTGCATTACAAGACTGTCTTGTTCTCCTGTTTTCACTTTCTGTGATGTCTCCCCATCTTCCTTGTGCTTTTGGATTGAACAAATACTCTTGGGTGTGGCCCTTCTGGGCCAGGTAGCTTCCTCATGATGACGATGCCATGTGAAGAACCCGGCTGAGTCCCTGTCCTCCTGGAATTCACTGTCCAGCAACGGCACACACAGCAGCAGAGTTACAGGGAAGAATGTGGTGCAAAAACCCTACCTTTTCTTCACTGTATATGGTGAATTAAACTACAGGATGTGAAATGCAAGACCGAGGCTGAACTATGGCCTCATTTTGGAAAGGGACTCTGAGTTTTCGAGTCTTGGTGTCTTCAGCTGTCAAGAGGAGGTCATCCCCACCTTAACAAGATATTGTTCTAGAAATAAAGAAGGAACAAGTCACCGAGGCTGCCACAGCATGGGAAAGCCCACGAGTGTTCTACTAAGTGAAAACAGCCAGACTCAAACGACCACCTACGGTATGGTTCCATTCATATGATATTCTGGAAAAACCAAGAATTGAGGGAGGGAAATCAGATCAACGGATGCCAGGGCTGGGGCAGGGTGGAGGGTGAGGAAACACTCCTTATCCTAATGGTGGTGGTTTATAGGTTGACATTTTTGCCAGATTCTTAGAACGGTATATTTCAAAAGGGTGAATTTTTATTCAATGCAAATTGTATGGTAACAAGTTAACAAAAAATACACCGTCTGTAAAAGAACTTGTCAGAGGCTCCACGTCCACTGAGTATCCCATAAGAATTATTTTTTTATCTGTCAAAACTAAGGGGATTTTTTTTCTCTCCTGAAGCAGAAAGATCCGAGTTCAAATCCAGCTTTTCCATCCATTAGCTTTGCAACTTTGGACAACTTGCTTACACCTTCTGCAATTCCTCATTCTGCAAATGGAAATAAAATGATGCTCTTACAGGGTGGGAACTTGTAAGAATCCAACCGTATGACGTAAAGACCTAAACTCAGCCTGTGCTCCCTAGAAAGCGTTATTTTATTTATTAAACTCACACGGCACTTACTGTCTACTAGGAACTGACTATATGCTGAAGACTCTATGGACGCTCATCTAATTCCCTTCAGGGCCTTGTTTGACAGGTGAGGAAACAGACCACAGGATGGCTCAGTACTGGGCGGGGCCACACCGGCTGTGGGCGGGGCCAGGGTGCAAACTCAGGCTGTTGGACTCCGGAGTTCTCACTCTCATCACTAGTCAGTTCTGCCTATTTGATCGACTAATTATTTGTCATTAGCCCCCTGGATTCAGGAAATCACTTCCATGCAACTGTATGTGTTAAAAGCCCTTGCAGGAGAAGCAAACCTTTTTTTCTTCTTTCCAGCGACGCCCGTTAGTGGACCTTCCTAATTGTTCCCAGATGTTGGAACTGGCGCTCAGAGATGCCACGTGGCCCTCGCAGGGAGCTGAGCTCTGATTGCCCCAGACCTTCTGTCTCCAGATTGTGGACTTCGCTTCTCAGCATCTGTGTCTGTAGCCTCCCTGCCTCCCTTGTTCACGCTGCGGCTAGAAATAAGCTCCCAGGCCATGGTTTCTAGGCGAGACCTAAACAAGCTCTCTCAAACGCTGTGAACTGATCAGATTTTTCCAGAGAATGATTTGGTGACACATGTCAAATGTCTTACAAATGAACTTACCCTTTTACTCAGATATTTTAATTCGGGGTTTATTTTTCTTTTAAAGAATCATATATAGGCAAAGATCTATATACAAGCAACTCTATTACATGACTTATGCAGCTAAAATTCTGGAAACACAGTAAATACCCACCAGTAGTAAAACAGTTAACCAATTTGTGAGGCAGCCATTAAATGAAATACTATGCAGCCATTAAAAATCATATTTTAGACTCGTAGTTGATAGTTGGTCACAGGGGTGGGGAGTACAGCATAGAGAATACAGTTAGCATTAATGTGATGCTAGGTGGGGGGCCAGGGGAGGGAGGGAGTAACTGGGGGAGTCATTTTATGAACGATATCGATGTCTAACCAATGTACTGTATGCTTGAGACTAATTTAAATAAAACACATTTTTTTAAAAAAGAAATAACCAAAAAAATCATGTTTTAGAAGGCTACATGACGACAACACATTCACAGTGTTTTTGAAGAGAAGCCGAATTAAAATAAAATTATGCATATATGGCTCTAGAAAATAAGGCAAGAATGAAATACATGAATAAAATAAAATGCATGAGAAAGTTTGTAGACCTCCCAAAGTGAGAAGATTATGGATGATTTCATTTCTGGCTTTAGGCTTTCCTATATTTTCATATATATATATATATATATATATATATATATATATATATATATATAATATATATACATATACATCTATACATATACATATATGTGTATATATATGCACACTTACACATATATATTTATCATTGGTGCAACACAGCAAATGCCATTATAATTTATGAAAGAATGAAAGGGTTTCTTACTCCCTTAAGGGTGAAAATATAAGTGAGCCATGCTGGGTTCTCTACAGCAGATCTAAACAATAGCGACTTTCTTTCTCCAAACACAGTGGACACCCTGGGTGCTGGACTACCCACCATGTACACGCTATTCAAAGGCAATGTGGAGCAGTGCCTCAGGTGGTGAGAAGAGCACTCTGGACGCTACCTGTCCCCTGGTTCCTGTGCAGGAATCTCTCTGGGTGACGAGAGGCTGCCCAGCCCTCTCTCAAACACTCCCGGGGTCAGGGAGCCCACACTAGCAGGTGGGAACTCTCTGACTCCATGAGGTGGGTTGACTAGAGCATTTACTGAGCCAGAATCTGCGGTTTCTGTCTTCTGGGGCTGCACGGCCTAAGTTCACTCCTTTGTATAAATAATACCACTTCCAATGTGGGAAGACAGGTCTTGGGTCCTCTGAGCTATTCCTTTCCCTGACAGATGTGATAAAAAAGAAAGAAAGAAAGAAAGAAAGAAAGAAAGAAAGAAAGAAAGAAAGAAAGAAAGAAAGAAAGAAAGAAAGAAAGAAAGAAAGAAGGAAGGAAGGAAGGAAGGAAGGAAGGAAGGAAGGAAGGAAGGAAGGAAGGAAGGAAGGAAGGAAGGAAGGAAGGAAGGAAGGAAGAAGAAAAAAAAAACCCCAAAAAACAGAAAAAAAAAAAAACCCTGGGTTTTAATCAGCATCAGCCGGCAGCATGGGCATGGGCCAGGCGACATGACTCACCTATGAAAGCGTTTCCTTCTCACGAAGCTGCCTCCACCCCCCAGGAGACACAGCTGCCCCCACCTGACTACACAGCAGCCTGTCTCTCACTGCGCTGTGAAGATGGGTCCCTCTGCTCAGCACACCGGAGCCTCCTCGAGTCAAAGATGTTCCCCCCCTCGCTCCACACTGCATCACGCAGCACAGGTTCTCCGAGTGTCCACACTGAGCCCGGACCTGAGCCGGACACTGTGGTAACTCTGAGTGGACAAACGACAGATCGGAGCCTTCCCTGGATGGAGCCCATAGTCCGTGGAGGAAGTCAGAAGCTACAATGAGACGTCACGCACACTAGAATGGCTGTCATGAGAAAAGGATGGACGGTAACAAGTGTTGGAGATGATACGGAATAATGGGGACCCCCAGCATCACTGGTGGGAATGTCAAACAGTGCAGCGACTTCGGGAAACAGTCTGGTGGTTCCTTAAATACTAACGCATGGAGTCACCATGTGACCATGATCCTCATGCTTAGTGATATATATACTCAAGGAGAATAAAAACGTACCCACCTGAAAATGTTGTACATGAATGTTCATAGCACAATTATCTGTAGTAGCTACAAAGTAGACATGGCGCCACTGTCCAAAGACGGTCCACCCGCACATGGAGTATTATTCAGCCCTGAAAAGGCATGAGGCACCGAGGTGCATTACAGAGAAGTCAGTCCTTGAAAATACTCTGCCGAGTGAAAGACGCCAGACACAAAAGACACATATTTTATCGTTCCATTTATGTAAAAAGTCCAGAAGTGGCAAATTCATAGAGACACAAAGCAGATGAATGGTTGCCAGGGACACGAGGGGACGAGAAATGGGGAGGGACGGTGAATGAGCGCAGGGTTCCTTTCTGGAGTGATAAGACCGTTCTGGAATTAGATGTTAGTGATGGTTGTGCAATCTCGTGGACGTACGAAAAATTAATGGATGGTGCACTTTCCGAGGGGGAGTTTTCCGGTGTGTGAATTATATAGGTCAGTAAATCTTTTATTTAGAAAAAGTACCAAAATTATGGGGAAATAAAAGGTTCCTACTTACCAAAGAGAACCAAAAGAATGTAAGCCTATTATCTAAACCAGAGGATTATTTATAATATTCATGCTTAATAAAAAGATCCCAGATAAAAAGATATATTCGATATATCTTTTTACAATAGTAGACTCGGTCTGTAGAATAATCTCTTATGACCCAAGTTTTAAGCTTGTTATGAATATTTTTCTATGTCAGAAAATAGCAGTGCATTATGTAATATTAAATGGTAGGTAATAGTCCATGTAGAAATCTACACTGAGCAGTTTAATTAGCAACGGCCCTGCAGTTGGTTTCTAGACCTACGCTTTATAAATAATGCCGTGTGAACATCCTGTACATGGATCTTCGTCCACTTCCCTAATGATTTGTCAGCTTCGATCCACTTTGAAATTCTTCAGACAAAGGCTCTAAGATTTTAGGTGATTGGGATATGTCGGTGGATTCTTCCTTCTCCATTGGTAGAACATGAAATTGACTCCCATACAATGTAGGTAAACATAACAAGTTTACATATCTTGGTATGTGTTTTGCTGAATTGAACAGGTTCTCTCTCGTAAGGCTTAAGGACAAAGAAACTAGAATGACAAGTCATGGTTCTCTCTTCTTGCTGGCCTGGAGCCTGACTTGCAGGACAAACCTGTCCCTGTACCATGACTATAGGGTTTCAGCTAAAGAATGATGGGGAGAAGGGATAATTAAGGTGAGCAGGGCTAATCGATGCTGAGCCGTTAAGGCATTTGGAGGTGCGGAGGGCGTCAGCCCTGAGTCCCTCTGGGTTCTGAGTCAAGCAAATGACGTGGTCAAAATGACATTGAATGTCTCCATAATTAATTGAAGATCTATCAAACCAGGGTAACTGCAAACCGTTCTACAATGAGCACATTACCACGGCGACCCTCGCCAGGCAAGCACGTGGGTGAGTGCCGGGACCCAGGGCTGGAAGGCAGACCTCGTGCAGGGAGGTGTCTGAGCTCCGTTATCCCATGAACGGGCTTCTTTGTTCCAAGACAAGGATTAGTGCTAATAATTTCTCCCCGGGGAAGCGTTATCTAAATCCAAGTTTTCTGCAGAGTCTGTAAATATAGCCAGAGTCCTATGGGGAGCAGGGAGGAAAGACGCAGGAAAGTGGGTCAATCCCAGGGCTTTTGGGAGCCAACAATGACAGAGGACATCAAAGTTCCCACGCCGCTCAGGCGATTGTTCTGTTTGTATTGACCAAGTAAGTTAGAAACCCAGGGGGAAGGTGATTTACAGTATTAGAAGCCAGCCAGGCTCCTAAAGCTAAAACAATAATAAAGTCGCTCAGAGTTGGGCATTTCTGAGTGACGAGGGTCCCTTCGCACCTTTTCTCGTCTTGCCTTACTGTAACTGGATCTCAGGGCTCATGTCCAGTTTTGTGGTCCAGCTTATTAGAAGAATAAGTTATTTATGGGAGGGGTGCTGTCTGACCTCACTTAGGAAAGGAGACACGTTGTAGGCTGTGGACGAGGGAACTCAGGCTCCAGATCCAGCCTGCCAATCAACGTCCTCTGCAATTCGAGGCCAGGGACATCTCCCTCCTCCACGTGCATCACCGTGTCTAAAATTAGTGAGTGGGCCGGGTGGCTTCTAGGACCCCTTCCACACTGATACGAATAAATACAACATTATCTCTCGAGTCAAATCTGGATAACTTGGGGAAGAGTGACATAAAGACAATTTGCAAACCTAATGATGAAAGGCTTGTTGATGGAAAGGAATGACATTTATTCTGTGCCTGCAAGTGGCAGGCTCTCTGCCACGTACTTGTTCAAAGAATCTTCAGAACCACCCTTGATTTGGGCTGTCACCTCCAATTTTGCAGCTCAGTCACTTAGGGCTCACAGAGTTTGCAATTCATTCCTGTTTATGCAGCTAACAAATCACAAATGTGGGTCCTTATTCTAAAAGGGTAATGGTCACAGCAAACATGTGCTAAACACTCTTATGAATATCTATTATAATTAATTCATTTAATGGTATTAATAAGAGTGTGAGGTGGGAAGTTTGGTGGTTTTACAGATGAGCAAAGTGGTATCCAGAGCAGGTCAGTGGCTTTTTCAAGGTCAGCCCGTTAATGAAAAGTGATGATCAATTGTTGCTTTCTGATTGCATGCATGAGTGAATGGATGGATGGATGAAAGAATAAGAAAATTAAAAATTAATTAGAAGGTCTCTGATGGGGCTTGCACAGATAAAACACCAACCACCCATGGTGGCCAACAACTATTGAGGCGTGATCTGGTCATTTGCTTATTTTGTTTCAAAGTCTTCAATAATTCCTGGGGCAGGGGAAGGATTCCTCCAACTCGTGTGTAATAATAAAAACTCTACCATTTGTTGTGCATGTACTATACGCTATAAAGAATAAAGTGTGTTCGGCATAAATCGTCTCATTTAATCCTCAAAATATCTAGCCCATTGGGCGTATACCTGGAAATGAGCGACCGTATAATTCATCATCTTACCTGGAATAGTTTTGAGAGTGAAAGGGAGGTGCTTTTCTGATTTTCTTGGGCCAACACGCATACCTGGGACTTCTGCACATCGACTGGAGGCATTGCCATCGTAACTTGGGAAAACCTGGATGTAAGTGCTTTCTCATCCCAGAGCCCACACTCCCAACCTCCACCCTCCCAGCCCTGCCAAGATCTCCTTCCACCCTGCAGCCAGGTTTGGCTGTTTCCAGCAGTCCCTGCATCTCCGCTTCCACGCCGCCATGCTGGACGTGAGCCGTGGCATTTGCTCTGACCTGACCTGCTCATCAGAGTCTCTCCCTTCTGCACGGTCCTCTGCCTGGTATCTCCTCCTTCTCTGCTTTGCCAAACTCCCTTTCAATCTTCAAACCTCCATCTGTCCACACTTCCTCTGGGAAGTCTTTGTAATATTTACTTCTCCTTCTCAAGATCTCAAACTCTTGCTCTTGTCTGTATCTCTTTATCTTTTTCCCCCACTCAACTATGAGGATCAAAAGCAGACTCTCCTCCCTGTAAGCCCAGGGTCCCCACACAGAGCTGGTCACTGAGTGAGACACCATAATTTTTAAGAAAGGAAGGGAAACTAGAGGAATGGAAGAAGTAGGACTATTTGTGGTTCTGATAGAAATTTTAAAAATGGATCATTCATTCAATCAATTAATCAACACATGGTTATTGAACATTTCTCACTTTCTAGGTGCTGGCACTACATTGGAGAGGAAAACAGAGGCTAGCTGTTCTCTAGGTCTTTGAATCCTAAAAGGGGACACACTCCCCTTCCCTGCCAGGCTGCTTTCTATGTGAGCTCAAGTGTCACAATCTCAAAGAAAACTTCCCAGTTGACCTCAGATCACTCCATAAGATCATTCTGAGGCAGCGAGATAGCAATTACTACACCCAGTTTGCAGGTGTGAAGGTGGCAGTGAAAATGATGAGCAGATATTTCTTGAGTGATGCGAGGTGTACAAAGGGCAGCGGATGTGAACCCAGGTGTTCTGCTGACAGGATTTTCCTAGGAACCCGAATGATTGGAACAGACTCTACCTGGAAAGGGTCACTGCAAACCACCCCTTAAAAACAGCATCTATAATAAATAATATTAAAATATACCGGTATATAAATTTATTCGTTTTCTGTGGCCACAGAGTTGGTGGCTTAAAACCACAGTTATTCTGCTGCAGTTCTGTAAGCCACAGGTTTGAACTCAGTGTCACCGGGGTCTGCAAGGCTGTGCTCCCTCCAGACATTCTAGGGGACAGTCCTCGTCTTGCCTCTCCCTCCTTCTCATAGCCGCTGACGGTTCTTGGCTTGTGGCGTCATCCTCTGTGTGTGGAGTCACGTCTCCTTCCTCCTCCTTCTTATAAGGACACTCATTATTGCATTCAGGTTCCTTTCAGAGAATCCAACATCATCTCATTTCAAGATCCTTAAAAAGAGTCACATCTGCAGTGACTCCCCCCATCTTTTTTTTTTTTTTTAGATAACTTATTCACTGTGTCCAGGGACTAAGAAGTAAATATTTTGGAGGGGCTGATGCTCAGCCCACCACAATAACTAACTCCTACCTGTGCTAAGACTTGGTAGGTGCCAGGGCTATTAACCCACATTTTACCAAATGTGGTGACATTTCACCAAATGAGATGCCACCTGCAGAAGGCTACAGCTCTGAGACAGGAGGGAGAGTTTTCAAATCGATCCTTCTTAAGCTCTGGTTCCAGATTTTTCCGCCACCGCTTTCCATTATAACAGTCTTATTACCACAGTAGATTCTCTCTCTCTCTTTCTCTTTTCCTGGTCCAAAGTCTCTCATGCAGGATGCTACAGACAAGTTTGCAAAAGAGAAACTTTCCCTCTGGCTACACATTCCTGGGGTGGAAAGTTGTATTTTCCATTTTGCCCAAGTTTGGGTTCTTGACTAGCAAACTCTGTATTCTCTTTGTGCAAATTGTCCTGGCTGACAGTGATGGACAAACACTCTTATTCCAAGAGAGTTCATAGATCCCGGCTCAAAGGCAGCCATCTCTTTGCCACTTTCCTCAGAAACGATAGGACTTTTTTTTTTTTATCAGCCCAACCACGTGCTGGCAAAGGAGGACCCCCCCAGAGGTCCACTCACCTGGCAGGTGCTGCTTCTGGAGCCCACGCATGTCCAGCCCTCGGCCAACTAAGCATGAGGCTCAGTGGAAGGAGTGCTGAGAACCCCACCTTTTTATTCCAAGGGTGATCCGAACCTGCCTCAGACTAATTCTAAGGCATTTCTTATGCCAATCAACGCATTTTTTTTTCAAAAGCAAGGTCAGAGTCAGGTTGTCCCGTTCTGTGAATAATGCATGCTAAATAATATTAATAGTTAAAAGATGCTAATGTTCCTTAAAACGTGTCAGGTTTCTTTCTCTTTCTCTTTTTTTCGTTAACTCTCATCTTACTGATAGTGTGTGAAAGGTGAAGTCGTTCCCCTCCCCCGCTCAAACTTAATCCAGTACAAGCGAGCGATTTGTTCCAGCTCCCCAGAGACGTCTGAAATTGATTTCAGAGGCTGGAGACTCAAATTAGACATTTAAAGCAACGGAGATAAATTTGAAGATGAATTCATCCTGTCGAGGCTCACGAGAGCACAATTGATGAAACATCTTTTTATTATTATTATTAGTCCACAAAATGGGTCCTCATCCAGACTGTCATTTTCTGGAACCTCGGTGTACAAATCAAAGAAGTGTGGCATCGGATACCCACCTGTGAGTGTCCTGTATCGTCAAGCGTCTGCCTAGGTTTGCCTCAAAACCAAAGTATGGATTTGGCAAGTTGAGTTTGGAACGGGGAGGCTTGATGGATTCATGTTGCTTCTAGAACTTTGGCTTCACACGATTTGGACTCAATTTAACTTTATTCCAGCCTGTGAAGCTCATGACCAATAGTTTTCGTGCAAGTTAGAAAGTCTTATAGTGTGTGATACAGCAAGATGCCCTCTTTCAAACTGAATGTTTAACTTAACAATATACTTACAGATGTGTACATTAAAACCAAAAAAAAAAAATTCAAAGTAAATATCTGCAGGAAAACATGAGAGCCCAGACATCAAGTCTGGATATGAAATATAATAAAGTCAATGAAAGTAAAAGGTGGAGTCTCTTCAAGCAGTCTGTCATTTCCTGTTTCTTGATTTCATTTTATTCTCGTCCGAATGTTAAACAGGAGCATGGCATAGCTTCTTTCTGGAGCACTTCGCTGTCCCAGATATTCACTCTCTGGGGTCTGAAAATAATTGTAAATTGTAGTGTTGGTCTGAGAGGGTGGGGAAAAATGGCTTAGTTTTCCGGTGGAACGTGACCATCATTAAGGACACAGCATCAACTGTCTGATGAGAACAAAAACTTTTTTTCTTTTTTTTTTTTAAGACAGAGACATAGGATTATGGGAAGGGAGCAGGATACAAATATTGCCTTGACATTTATACTCCTGAATGAGACCTCAGTGGAATTAATTAAATCTTCTGAGATGGAATCTCTGGGTCACGTGGTAACTCTATTTAAAACTTCCTAAGGAATTATCAAACTCCTTTCCAAACTTTTTTCCAAGTGCCTATATACCATTTTACGTTCTCACGAGTAATGAGTACGGGATTCAGTTTCTCCATATCCTTGCCAACACTTGTAATGTTCTGTTTCAACACAGAGTAGCCCTCTTAGTGGATATGAAATGGCATCTCATGGTTTTGTTTCCTAGTTCCCTAATATGTAATGGGGACGAGTATCTTTCCATATGCTTTAATTATTTCCACAATATGGTCATGTGGGCATTTGCTTTATTTCTCTACTTTCCGGACTAATATTAGCTCCTGTTTCTAAATTCCACTGAATCTTACTTCCCTTCATATTATCTATGGCTCTGATTCTGGCACCTAGCAGGTTCTTGGGAACTTTTAATAAATTTAATGCAATAAGAGATGTCTTGATTATCTATTGTTTCTCTAAGACCACCAACTTGTAGATATATGTCTACAAGTTGAACTGGGCTGGAGTGAACTTGATGGGTGCCGTAATCATATCGTGAATTTACTCAACAACTAGTAAAAACCTTAAGGTTTTCCCCACTGACCTTCAGAGACACCTTTTGTAGCAGAGACTGTCATCCTCATTTTACAGGTCCGGAGATCTGATGCACAGAGACTGACACACACGTTATTTCAACCGTTTTTGCTATGGCTCCCACCCAGCCCCTGTGCAGTAGGGCCAATGGATTGTAGGCAACGATGTCATGTGTCACACCCAGGCCAACCCAGGAAGGAAATAGCACCACATGGTCCTTCAGATATTTCCTCTGTGACAGCAGCAACCAGGAAAGCTGAGTCTTCTGGACATTGCAGCTCTGAGATGTGAGAACCCGATGAGCCTGCTTCCTGAAGGAAAGGATGGTGCATGCTCCCAATGGGAAGGTCAGATGACAGGAAATAAACCTAGTTGCTATTAAACCGCTGGCACTCTGGACTTACTTGTCACTGGAGCATAACTTAGCTTAATACACAGACATTTACTGGTTCTCCTGGAGCTGCCCAATTAAAATCTGGAAGAACTGGGGTTCAAACCATAGACCTTTTACCTCTAAAATTCTCTCTAATTTCACTCTAGACACTGTAAGAATGATGTCTGTGGCATAATTTATAATACAATTCAATCTCCATTTCCTCCTGCAGACATTCAGAGTTGAGTTGACCTAAATCTGATTTTTTGTGGACTCATGACCTTATAAGCCACCTACACTTTTTAATCTCTTCATAATTAATTGCAGAATGTAAGCTTTCTGGTAAATTTTAGAATTGGTGAAAAAAATCATACCCTTCAGAACGGTGCCCTCTCCCCTAAATTCTCTTGCTCTGCTTGGGCAGATGTGAGCTTGTTTCTGTTACTTGTGATCAAAAGAATCAAAACAATGTGTTCATAAATAGTAAGAAGCCAGTGTGATCGTAGCATACAGCGGGGATAAATGTAGAAAAGTATGCTGGCATCTTTTTCTGAAGACCCTTGGAAACCAGGTTGAAGGGTGTATGTTTAACCAGGGGAGATGCTGAAGGCTTCGTGACAACGAGATATCTAAAGCCACTGTTTAGGGAGACTGATCTGGCAGCAATGAACTAGAATATATGTGTTCTTGTCAGTACTGTTTTTCTCATCAATGGCCATGTATAGAAAGAGGCAGATCAGTTACACTTGTTGAGTTATAAACCAGAAAACAACTACTGATTTTCACATTAGAATACTTCTGATTTAATTCATCATGAGAATTTAAGTTCAGTCTTATCAGTATATATTCCTTCCTATAGTGGAAGCACAGTGCTGAGACACAGTAATCTTTGTAATTGAGTCTATACTTCTGGGGAGTTTTCAAGAGAGGGTTTATAACCATTCTATAGTGTCACCAGTATTATGGAGTGTTCATTTGAGGAATGTCCCCATGGTGGAAAGCATAGGATGGGACAGTGTCCAGGGATTATGCTTGGGGTCTGAATTTACTGCATTCTTATTCCTAAATGGGATGGTTAGTCTAGGGATAGAGAGAAGGTCTCATCCTTGAAGCCTCATCCTCCTGGACCACCTATAATTTTTGCTGAAGACATAAAGATCTGAACATTCAATGGCTTGATATCTTTATAAAACTTAAGACAGGAACTAAATTTGTTAAGTAGCTTTGTTATAGAAGAGAACTTAGCATTTAGTCTAATTAGTCATTCTGAGAAAATATATATAGCCTCCCTGACTTAAATTCAAATTTTTCTTCTTTTCTTCTTTCCATCTGAATATAGTTAATATGAGTTAATTCTGCTGTTATAAATGTGAATAGAGCTGAGACACTCTTGGCTTTTAAGTCATCCCAGACCCCTTTCATTAGAAATACCTCTCCTTCTAATGAGTTTCTTCAATCCGTCTGGAGAAAATCCAAAATCAAATGCTGTGTTAATACCATGAATTTTTTTTTTCCTGTGGGACTTTGGGAGATGCACAGTGGTGTAGCTAAATGTACCTTTCATCTCACACAAAATAAATGATATGCAAAACTCCATCCTAATTCTCTCCACATTTACTCATGAGGGGTTTTCCAGATACATCCTTAAAAGGTTCTCGCATGTAAAGGCTCAGAATTCACACGAACCAAGAAGAGATCAGCATAAGGACCAGTGGCATGCTCTGGTGACAAGCTTCATGGACCTCCCCCAGGCTGGAGTCTGCGCCAGGCCCTGCACTCAGCTTGGGTGGGTTAGCCATTCAGATTTGGTTTCTATCAAATCATTCTTTGAGATAGAGATTGAGTACAAGTATTTATTTGGGTTGTGACCCAGGAAACGCCATGTGGGGGTGGGGACACGAAGCAGGAAAGGGAAGAACTCCAATAAGAAGCGTGTGAATGAACGGATGTTTGCTGTGGGCAACTGGGAACCCCAACATCTGAAGAGCCTCTGAGAGGCTTTTTGTGGGTGCGCAACATTTGTTTCTGAATATTATCTGGAATTTTATCGGCAGATCTGACGATTATGGGAAAGTGCTAGAACTAGTAGAAAATTAAATATCTCTTGTAGTGTAAAAAGTAACAATATCATGTGTTCTCTAGTTTTTGTCGATGGCTCTACCGCCTGAATAATTTACTGCTCATTCATTCATCCCTGAAAACTGCGGTTCTCAAAAGTAAGTCAAAGTAAACTAGTTTTTAAAAGTTCATACGAAAGAACAGCTTGTTTCCACATAGTCGTATCTAAGATACTGGGGATCATCTGTTAATTGACGTACCCAAAGATCAGAGGAAAGCATGGGACAGAGTGTAACTCACAGTGAGAAAATGAAGCAGCTAACGTATTTAACTGTTCGCTGTTTCTGCTCTCCATCACTACCCGGGAGAGCGATCTTTTCCAGACGTGTGTCCGATCTTATCATTTCTCACTTAACACCCTTAAGCAGCAACACATCGCCCCCATGAGAAGGAACTCAGGCATCTGGCCTGGACCACCAGGGCTTGGGGCCCAGCTCATACTTCTAGTTTCATATCCCTCCCTTCTTCTCCATCCTGACTACTCCTGATTACAAAAGTATGGCCTAACATCTTGGCCTGGATTCACACTTGCTGTTTCCTCTCTAGGGAACATCTCTTTCACTTACTACCAGAATTTGTCACTCTGTCAGAATAAGTACTGACAGAGTACTTATTATTTATCGTCCTGCTGTACTATTACCTCAAGTTGCAAAGACTTCTGTATGTAGATAGCTATACCTTCTGAATTGTAGAGACTATATCTTGTTCATCTTTATGCGTGGAGCCTATCACCGTAGATGGTATGCAGTAGGTAGGAAGCATCTACAGGGAAAATAAAGTGAGGAGTAGATTGATAGATGGGTGGATGGATGGATGGATAGATGGATGGATAGGTGGATGGATGGATGGATGAATGAATGGATGAGTGGATGGTTGGCAGAATGGAAGAATGGATGGATAAGTGGGTGGATGGATGAAAGGTTAGATAAGTTGATAATGCCACCTTTTAGATCTATAATAATAGATGAAAAGTATAAGAAAGAATTAAAAATCCTTTAAGAATGTCTTGTGGTTTTTTATTCAGGTCAGGGAATTATGATGTTTGTTTTTAATTCTTAAAGCCCAAGAGGAAGGTATCTCATATTTCTAGTTGAGCCGATTGAAGTCTTTGAAATATGTGTATCTCAACCTGTCTTTACTAATATCTTCTAGATAAGGGGTCCCCAACCTCCGGGCCATGGACTAGTACAGGTCTGTGGCCTGTTAGGAACCGGGCTACACAGCAGGAGGTGAGCAGTGGGCAAGGGAGCAAAGCTCCATTGGTATTTGCAGCTGCTCCCAAGCGCTGGCATCACCACCTCAGCTCCACCTCAGGTCATCAGGCATTAGATTCTCATAGGAGCTCCAGTCTTTGTTGCCAAGAAGGTTGGGGACTGCTGCTCTAAACCTATGCTCACCAATATAGCAGCCACTACTTACATTTAGCTATGGAGAATTTGAAATGTAGCTACTGGGATTGAAGACATGAACTTTTAATTTTATTTGATTATAATTAATTTTAATTTTAATTTAAAAATCCATCCTTGACTTAGTTAATGGAAATCTTTAAGTAAGTTTAAAACAACTTAGATATGCGAATCAACTTTTTCAACTGTAGATTATATAAAACCTAAATACAGATATTTCTGATGAAAATTGAGCACCTGAATTGCAATGTGTCAAAAGTCTGAATTATATACTGGATTTCAAAGATTTACAACATATGTGTGTGTATACACACACACACACACACATATGTATATATATATATATACATATATACACATATACACACATATGTATATATGTATATATAAAATATAATATCAATATTTTTCAAGTTATTTACATATTAAAAGGCTCATACTTTGGGTATATTGAGTTGAGTAAAATATATAGCTAAAATTAATTCCACAGGTTTCATTTTCTTTATTTTAATGTGGCTACTAGAAACGTTTGACTTGTCTGTGTGGCTCACACCCTATTTGCACTGCACAGAGCTGCACTAGGTCAGCATAGAGCAGGTACTAAGTCTCATCTGTCCCCAGCTGGAAAGTAATAACCAGCCTCAGTCTGAACTCTCCCCCTGGAGATTCTGCCTTTTGCAGGCACCAAAGCAGACAGAAAAGAGCAGCTCGGTTAGATATCTATAACTAAAATAATTCAAAAGTGTATTTTGTTTGTTCATTATTTATTGATTGTCACCTCAAAAAATACCTACTGTGCTATGCTGTGTCCTTTGGCTGTGTCCAGTCCTTTGGCTTCCTGTAAGCTTTGGCCAACAGGAGGCACTAGAGGGAAGTTAGAAGTTGGAAGGGAGAAGATGGGACTTGTTTCTGTCTTCCTGTCCCTGTCAACCTGACCCCAACAGCCTCAGGACACTTTTGTGCTCCCAGAACCCATCACCAGGGCTTGCTCAAGGACACCACAGCAGAGCGCCAGCCACTCCACAGAAATCCTAGCACTGGACTTTCTTTTTTTCTTTTTTCTCCTGGGGGTGGCAGCTACTTCTATAGTTATTATTTCAGAGTTATCTCAGTGCGTGCTTTTTGCTCTTATATTTTAAAATAATTCTGCAATCACTTAAATCCCCTTTTTAAGTTCATAACATGGTTTCTGTTCTCCTGTTGAGAACCTGAATGGTACACATGTATTTATAAATGTAAAGCACACTTAAAATAACCTAAACATCAAAAGATAAATAGTGGTAAAAATTCTAAAAATAATTAGATTGACATTATAATGAATATACTACAGAATCAAAAGTTGTATGATGCAGCTAAAGCAATATTTGAAGGAAAATTAATAGCCTTAAATGCTTTTATTAGAAAAAAAGAAAGTCAAAAATCAGAGACTTAAATACACAGATAAAAAAAATTTAAAAGCAAATCTGAAAAAACAAAAACAGAAACAAACACACAAAAATAGGGGCAGAAATAAAGTAATTTTTTTTTAAAAAAAGGAAAACATAAAATTATGACCTAACTCTCTATAAATAATAGAGTTATATCTGATGATATAGATTAAGAAAAGAGAAGATGCTATAAACAACTTAATTAATAAGTTGTTTTAAAATTATACAAATGAGAAAACTTCTACAAATGTCAAATTTATAAAACATATCTTATAACCAACTAAAAAACCCAAATAGAATAAAGAGTTTCTTTTAAAAAATTACAGTACTAATGACACCATAAAAATTGAAAATATAAAGTAGTGAATATAACCAAGTAGACATCAGTAATCAGACTATATAAAAAATATCTATGAAACAATGAAAAATATAAGCAACCATGAACAAAACTTTGGAAAATGATATCAAGAAGCAATTCAGCAAAGAGGAAATCTGGATGCCAAAGATATCGAAAGACAAGCAACATCACTATAAATCAAGGAGGAAAATACCACGAGAATGACAATTTTTAAAAACAAGTTGGTAACGCTAAAAAATGACAAAGATATGCACAGAGGGAACCTCTTAGATATAGCTCGGGAGAGTATAAAATTGGTACAAACTTTGGAAAATAAGTGACAATATCTAGTCAATATCCAGCAGTTTCATTTCTAGTTACAAACCTTAAAGAAACTCTACATACAGGGGAGCTATGCACAATACTTTTTATTGTGGCGTTCTTTGTAATAGCAGAAAACAAAAATAAATATCAACAGAAAAATATATTAAATTGTGTTATATCATACTCTCAAATACCATACCCCAATTCCAATGAATGGAGTAGAGATACATGTAACAATGTGATCAATGTCTCAAAACTGTTGTGTTTAAGAAAAACGGGATGAGGGAGGCCATTTGCTGGATTATATATGTCATATGATACAAACACGACGAGGTTCGATGTTAAGCAAAATAATATAAGTTATGATTATGGAGAAAAGAAGAATGTAAAAGTTATATGGGAAGTATAAGTAATACATGGACTATGATCATCGGTCGACTTTAAAAAGAAAAGGCAAATATGTTTGGGAAAGCGTGAACAAGAGGTCTTAACTTTATTTGTAATGACAAATTTATTTACAGAGATGGGGAGAGAGAGGCTACGATTCAATAGAGGACGGTGTCACCATGGAATGAATGGATCGGGCCCCTTGTAAAGTACAGAACGCGGAGGATGACGTCCATGAAGGCTAGATGTGACGTCCCCATCTCGGGCTGGGGGCGTCCAAAACCGGCTTCACTAGTGGAGGGCACTAGGGGGACTGTAGACAGTGGACACAGGCTGCGAGTGATGCTGAACTGTCTTCTGCTCCCCTGCTGCCTTGGGGTCCCCAAGTGATCGACTGAGGTTGGGGCTGCTTCACGACTCCGGTGCATTGTGGAGGGAGTAACAGAAATGCAGAACACAAGCTCTGAGGAAACTCAGACAGCTTCACAGAGGCACCCGGGGATGTAAATGCATCGATGGGACTGATGGAGTAAGACGAGGTTCGTCTCGGAGCACCTGGGAAAATCGTGATTCTGCCCTGCTGCTGGGATGACATCTCTGACCTCACCACACACCCCACCCTGAAACTCCCCCAGGGCTTGTCACTGCTCTTCCGGAAAGAGGGACCCCTTCGCGGGGCCCACAGCGCCCTGAGTGCTCTCCAGGCTGCTCCTTCTCGTACCGATTCCGGCCTCTGTCCCCTGCCCTTGGTGCTACCTTGGCCTCCATCTGGGGACCTGGGGACGGAGATGCCTGCTTCTCTCATCCCGGTGTCACCCCTCCGTGTCTCTGCAGCAGCCACCTTCACGGCACCCCAGAGCTCACTCGCCGGGAGCTTCGAGGTTGTCCCTTCAAGGCACCCTCCGAGGAAAGTGGGGACTGCTTGTACTGACCCCCAAATAGCTTTTAGGTTTAGAGATAAAGCATGTGACCAGCTTGGGGCTGTTCTCAAATGCAAAATACGCTAGGTGAAGCTGCTGACCTGTTCTTCAGATGGTCCTTCTGGGACTCCCTTCCCTTTGTTGTCACTTCTCATCCGACGAACCAACAGGCACCTCCGTGGGGAGGTGGCTTCAATCAGCACAGGACGAAGCCAGGGAAGGGGCCAGGACGGGGCTCCGCCCTTTTGCTCAGGAAATAACGATGAGCCCGACGTTTAGGTGACAAAGACGCGGTGGCAGAAGGAGGGGGCGCGCGCGTCTCGACAACCAAGGGGGTTGCCACCTTTACCTTTTCATTCTTTATTTGTACAAAAACGGTAAAATGTTTGTACAGGCTGAGCCAACGGTGCTACGGAGACTGAGTCGGAGCGTCCTTAATTAATATGTCAGAATATAAGAAATGATGAAAATATGTATAATTAAATTCTTGCACTAACACGGGATTCGAAAATGCGACGAAAATAGCAGCACGGCTTTTTTACCCCCCACCCTCCTTCCCTCCCCGACCTCCTCCCTCCCTCCCTCGCTCCTCCAGAAAAATAAAATAATAATAATAAAAGTGTCTGGGCTGTGGCAGCTGCCGCCTGCGTCGACCTCAAAGATTGGGTTGCTGGAGCTGACAGCCTGGTCACCCCCAAAATTAGACACAAATTGTCGAGATTAGAAATTCTCCCCCGATCAGGCGGCGGCTGCCTTATTTTCATAGCGGGCTGCCGCAGGCTGTGTGCGGTGACAGCTGGACGCCTTGGTTCCCACGCAGGCTCACACGGGGACGGGGCTGTCTGAGACAGGTGCTCCGAGAAGCCAGCGCTGGGGATAAATATGCAATTAGGCTACACGGGGGCCACGCCGGGCTTTTAGGATTATTCTTTATTTATGTTGGTTCCCATGACCCTGCAGAGTGACGAGGCAATTAACCTGGATTTGAGAAAAGTGCGCTGAGCCCCGTGCCCCCAGCCCCACGTGGGGCTGAGTCCCTCGGGTCCCGTTCTCCTGGGTCCAGAAAATCCTGGGGACAGAGCTGCCTGTTTGTCCTCAAAAGGGAGAAGCTTGGGGGCTTCCTCAGACCGACGGGGACTCAGACACAGGGGCGCAGGTATCTTCTCCTCTGGGGGAAGAAAGGAAAAATCCCTTTTGGTCATTGGAGATTTGAGTGTAATGAGGCTGCTTTGGTTTTTATTATTATTATTATTATTATTATTATTATTATTATTATTAATTATTTTATGTATTTATTTTTGGTTTATCTGAGGGTGGCGTCGTCTTTTGAGTAATCTCTTTCTGGGCTAGTTTTGTCTGTCTCATCCCACAAATGGCGATGTCCCCACACCACCCTGCAGAGACACAATGCGGGGGGCGGTGTCTTTCTCATATGGGCGCCACCCGTACTGGGAATGAGATGTCCGTTTGTGGGGTGGTGACATAGGTTATTCCTAAGCGCTGGCAAACAAGAGGGTCCCTGTGAGCCAAGGCCGACTCGTGAGGAGTGTCCCCGAGACGCGCCAGGGCCCCAGGCCTGATGCAGACCCAGAGGTGGGCCCAGAGCAAACCCCTTCTCGCCACCTGCTGTCTGTGTGATCCTGGGCGGGTGTCACTAACTCAAGCCTCTCACCTGTGAAATGGAACTGACCTTGCCTGCCTTCGAGGGGTCGTGGTGGAGACGACATGAAATCGTGTGTGTCAAGCCCTGTGGTGGGCATGCAGTGGGGTGGCCCGGCGGCTCTGCCAGGGCGGGGTCAGCTCCCAGCCCCCAGGCCCCAGGAGACAGCAAACACCTGGTGACTGTGGGAGGGAGAGGGGCCTGGGCCTGGCCTTCCGCCAGATTTGGGGCGCACTGGCCCCCGAGACTAGACACTCCTTGTGGAGCCCGTTCCCCTGTCACAGCGCTCACCTGTGTCCCTTCCCCGGCCTGTGCCAGCCTTGGTCCTGCTCCCAGCGACCGCATCAGCATCTCCTTCCTCGGAGCTCACCCTGAGCAGGCGCCCCGCTATGTCTGTCCCCACCCGGAACGCGTGCTCCCAGTGCGGCTTGAGGCCACCGACCGGCTTCTCCTGAGGACCCTCCCGGAGTGAGTCAGCGTTGAGAACGGCGGCGCCTACTCAGCCATCTTGCACCGTCCCCTCCCTGGAGAAACAGCATGTCCCCAGGACACCATGGACGACTGGGCACCTACGAAAGGAAAAAGGTCAACTGAAGTAAAAAAGAGAAAGAGAGTGGAGTGAGGGTGTTTGTTTGGCCCGCTCCGACTCAGCCACTGGGTTCCCTGGTCACCCTGGTCACTCAGGGCCCTGGGCGGGCGATGATGTCCACTCAGCACGACTGGGAGCAGAGCCCTGCTTGTCACTTCGCTGAGCCACATTCTGGGGATCGGTACGGATTTCCGAGTCCCTCCACAGCAGGAAGGAAGGACATGTATGAGATCCCCACTCGGGGTGCTGGGAGTGAGTCCCCCTAATTCTGACTGTATATGGTGACTGGCTCGGGCCCAACGCCAGCTCCCAGAACAGTCACACGGCCTTGTCCTAGAGCTTGTCGAGGGAGCCTCCAGGTTTTCTCTGCCTGCTGTGCAGCTTCGTGCCCCCCGATCAGCCTCTCTGAACGTGAAGTGTCTTATCGCTACAATTGATGTCCGTCGGTCTGTGAGTCCCAGTTATTTCATCCATCTCTGCGCCTTTCACTGGGCATGTGGTACAGCCAGGTAGGTCCCTGCACACTCCGTGTCACCAACACGTGCCAGCCATTCGAAAATAGCAGAGCACATTCAGCAGGGCATGGGGCCCGTCTTCCCAGCCCGGCAAAGACTTCATTTTCCCGGTACCTGTGGGCTGATTTGAATGGGAAGGAGAAGTGATGGATACGTTTGTTTAGAGATATGACGACGTGCCCCATTTCTTTCTGCTCAGTGCAAATCAGCTCAGCAAAGTGCATCCCTTGCTGTGGTCCCAGCAACTGTCGCCGTCTTCTCCACTCTCACCAGACGTGGTCCCAGGACCTCCGGCCTCATGACACCCAGAATGCCAGTGCCTCCCCACCCCATGTTTCTATCTCAGCTCAGTCATGGCCACTGCCCCAGGCTCATTCTCCTCTGGCCATTCCATCCTCATCACCTTTCCCATGACCCTTCACCTGTCCGTCCACTGTTCACCTGCAAAGTGGACACTGTCCCTCAGCCATTTATTATGGCGATGCCCGTTAAAGGGCAGCTACTTTACAGGAACGACTTTTGCAGCGACATCGGGACGTCCCGAGAGGATTATAACCTAGGCAAGGACCACTCAGAAACTGCACGTCATACCATGTAGCAGATGCCACACCATAGGAGGAAATGGACCATCCCCAGGAGGGTGGCTCTGCCTGGGCTCCCTGCTGTCTCTCTTAGCCCCGCCCCCTCGATGAATGATGCCCGTCTCACGCTCACATTGGAAACGCCCTCTCTCTCCATAGTCTTCTCCCTCATGGCCCAGGGAGCCCCTGAAAACGACCCCTAACCAGCACTGCATCCTCAGAAGCCAAAACGCGTTCGTTCACACCGTACTTATATGCTGTGTGCTGGACAAGGATAGAAGGGAGCAAGGAAGGGAAGGGTGAAACTATTTTATTATACACAGAATGTTCTTCTTATTATCTCAAGTTTGTCCTTTAAAACGAGGCTTTTCATCCTTTTTAACCAACGAAGCTATTAAAATAATTTTTCAAATACAAGAGCAGTCCTTTTCTGAAGATTCATTTTACCGACCACCGCCTGCCAACACTGAAATAGAGAAATGTCTGTAGATCTCTTTCAAACTAGCCTTTTTGTGCCCTTATAACCCAGACACACGCACATAGACGTAAGCACATCAAGAAACCCACCCGTTCCAGGCTCTTCCATATAATGATTGTTTTGAAACCCACAGCAGAATAAGAGGGAAGAATCTATAATTTCCTCTGATTTGACAAATGAGGAGACTCTCCAGAGAGAGTTAAGTGAGACACCCACGCTGGTAAGTGGCTGGCTGAGACGTGAGTCAAGGTAGGTTGGCTCTAGGGTCCCCGCCTGATAACAAGTCTCCATACTGACATGCCCGCAAGCACACACAGTCCCGGCCTTTGCCCTTGGACCTTCCCAAGGCCAAAGAGAAGGTCCTATCTGGACCTACATCACACGATCCCACCGCTATCCCTGACGTATGTCCGAGGTACACCCACAGAGCCTCCGGGACTCGTCAGGAGTGCACACTCCATTCCTCTGTCCCTGATCCCCACCTGTCACAGGCTGGGGATGGTACTGCCCAGTGGTGCCCGTCAGGCCCAGGCTGCCCAGCGGTTTCTGCAGGACACCCTGGAAACCATTTCTGCACTAGCTCAGCCCATCCAAGGGTTGCGTCTCTGCACAGCGCTGCCGGGGAGCTCAGCCAGCTTCTGACAGTCACACCTGCTCTGTACCTGGGCCTCAGCCTCACCAAGGGGTGATGTCAAGAACTGCTCCCCAAAAACGAGGCTGCAGCTTCCAAGACAGATTTGGGGGGATGCTGTTCTCTCAGAAGCACTTTCTATGCCCTTTTTTCCTGAGAGAACAGGACTTCTCTGGAGGAAATGGTTTGTTTTATAGATGCAGTGACTCGTGTGACTAATCTGATTCCATCTCGGAAAAGCCAGGGCCACATGTGACTTCCAGGAGGGACACAGGGTCTCGTTTTGGGCACTAACTTTCTGCCAGCAGAACATCAACCCTGCGACATCTTGTAATTTCCCTAAATTCTTCACTCATCCCTATTTTGGTGTTCCAGGCACTTTTTTTTGCAAGCTTTCTCAGGTCCTTTGGGGGAAGGTGGGATACATATCAATGAATACCTAAATTCATATAAATCACAAATAATTGCATGTGGCTTTTGAAGTTGTAACCATGAGACTTAACAGTTCGGCTGGGCTGGGTTGGGCTGCTCTGGTTTTATGCTTTTTGTCCAAGGCCAAGAAACCAGTTTTTCACTGTGAGCAGGAAGAGAGGTAGATGATGGGACAAAGGCCCATCCTAGTAGCCTTCCCTCCAAGGGACCGGAGGACTTTCCTTGTTTTCAAAGCATCCGAAGAGCTGCCCCAATGGTCTGGCTGATCACACCTTGTGAGAAAGGCCCCCAGGCTGTCCTCGGGCAGGGAAGTGGCCTGTCTGGGCTCACAGGTGGGATCCGAACCAGCTGCTGCTGGACAGGTGTTCATGCCTCAGCTCTGCACCCCTGCCCCCGGGGGAACAGCGAGGGGGCAGGGACCAGGTGTTCTCATGGGTGCCCTCTGAACCCCTGAAACCCAAGCTCTGTGGCTGGGGATCAGAGCTCAGGCTTCGTCAGGAGGCCGGCCTTCCAGCTGGGGCCCGGGGAATGCCTACTGCATGGGGCGGGCGTGGGTTACGGGCAGAAGCAAACTGCATGGCAGCCGTGGAGCTCTGCTCTCTCGTAGGTGTGTCGTCCCCGGCAGACTGCGTAACGTAGACTCTGCATGGCTTGTGAGAGGACTCCATCGTCTGTCCAGTTCACCGGTCCATCCCTAGTGTCCGGAATAGTACTTGATGTGTAATAGATGCTTAAATATTTGTGAACGGAAGGAAGGAGGACGGGAGCGGGAGAGGGAGGGAGGAAAGAGGGAGGAGGGAAGGAAGGTGAATATGTTGAAGTTCCTAGTTCACAGCTGGCCAGGACGCATCTGAGTGAATGCTGGCAAGTGCACGGATATCAAAAGTCTATGTTAAAATATGAAAAGTGTTTACTAGAGGTGCAAGCAATTTTCCGGAGAAGCAAAAGGAGACAGGGTTAGGCTTAATTCCAATCAGAGCCAATGACGATTTCTTCGGTGAGATGACTTCTTATTTTTCAAATGGGCTTCGAAAGTGGAAGATGCTCAGTTATTTTTCTCTTAAAATAGTTATTGTTATTCTAAGCATAGTACTTTCTCGTTAGAGAAAAAACGTAGACAGGTAGAAGACAAGAAGTAAAATCTCATAAATGCGTCAGCCAGTGGAAATCTCTGTTTGTGTTCTAGTTTGTATTTTATTCCAGTCTTGTTTTCTTCTTTTTTTCCCCCATAACTGAAACCATCATCTCTCTATTGTAGATATTTTAATTAATACTATATAATATACAATTTTTAATATTTAAAACTCTCAAGCAACATTTTTAACAGCTACATCTAGTTTATCACCTGGATATTTCATAATTTACCTGACCATTTTAAAATTATTTACTGTTTCCTCTAGCAAAATCTTCACTATTATTAATAATGAGTCGGGAGAGATCTTTTCATAAAATTACTTGCATTTCGATTATTTCCTTAGAATTACACATGAAAATAAAATTACTTAGTCCATCAAATATATCTTTTTAGACTTGGATATAAATAAAGGACAAGAGGAAAGACACAAAGAATCCCAGGCTTTGAAAGATTTGAGAACCAAATTTCTGGTGACATCCTGAATGGAACTCTGGGATATGGTCCTGTCTGCAGTGGTAGTTATGGAAAGAGTTATGGTGATTTGGATGTGATGATAGTAGTTGTCATGGCGATGATGGGGTGATGCTGGTGAAGGCAGAGGTGATGGTAGTGGGGGTAAGGTGACAGTGGTGACGGGTGCGGTCACTTGGTAGTGACAACGGTGGTAGTGACAACACCGGTGAAGGTGGCTTTGATGTCACTGGTGGTGATACACGTTTTCTCACTTAGGTAGGACTAAGAGACAGCTTTCTTTGACTTCTTACATTACACCGAATTTCAATCTAGTTCAAAATATTTTGTCAATAATACACATTGCTGGAATAGAAGGAGCCCTTTACCAGACAGGATTACAATAACACTTTGGTCAAGGGGATTCCTGGATAGCTTTCACGAAAGGTCGGCCGTGCGCAAAGCTATACTCTGCCCTCAGAGATGGCGTTGGCTCAGTCTCACTTGCGAAGACGTGCTTGCAAAATCACATGTTCTAAGGAGAGACTGTTTTGATTACATTTTAATTCTGGTTAGCTCAACGACTACACATTAATCAGTCTGTGTGTCTCCTCTGCAGGACACATAATTGTCCAGGATGTGTGACTTCTCTCCTTCCTATTTCACATATTTCGCCCATGAGCTGAATCCAGCCCTCTGCCTGTTTCTGTCTGGGTTTTATACTGTCTAAGTACTAATCAAAAATTAAAAAAAAGAGTAATATTTTGACACCTGAAAATTATATGGAATTCAAATTTTAGTGTCCATAAAAAAAGTTTGCTGGAGCGCGGTCATACGCATTCACCCAAGTCCCATCGATGGTCACTATTGTGCCACGGTGGCAGAATTGAGAGTCTGTGACAGAAACCACGTGCCTGCAAAGCCCGAGGTATTGACTAACTAACTGGTCCTTTACAGAGTGACTGGTAAACAGAAGCTGCGTTTGGAGATCCAGGCGTGTGGGTTAATGTTACAACCCGGATAGAACATCAGCTCTGGACCAAGTTCTGACACTTAAACTCCTTCCCTGGAGTCAATCTCTGACCTGGGAAAATAACATTTGCATCACAACTGGGACGGGCAACATTTAGAGACGATTATTACTAATTATTACTATGGAAATGCAGGGCGTGAGGTCTCATCTAATCGAGTTAAACGTGAACTTTTGTCTTGAGCTTCCTGGTAGCTAGATCTAAAGGGACAAGAGGTTCAAGACCCTTCCGTTCCAAATGGAATAAATTGCTCCGGGCAGAACACAGTCACGCTTGGCCTTACACCCTAAAAGAGCTGATTCCCCCACGAGATTTCAGAAAGGGGCGTGCGCAGGGCCTCCAACAGTACCTCCCAGTATGTATATCAGCAGGGCTGTCGCCCTATCCTCAGCGAAACCTGGGGTCAAAAGGTCAAAGGCCATTCGGTAAAAGCAATTCCATGAGTTGGGCCAAGCAGTAGAGACCAAGAACCAAGCACCCTGTAATTCCATTTGCTGGAGAGATAAACTCAAAAAGATAGATTTCCTGGGAGTCTTTTGGAAACCCCGCCATAACTATTATCTCTCTTATACGGTTCTTAAAAAGTGTATTCTCTCTCTTTCTTTACATCATCAGGCCCCACAAAGCCTCAGTGATGAGCTGTGGGACTGAGGGAGGAGTGGGCTTCAAAGGGGAGACACCCAGCGTCTCCATCTCCATCGGAGAGCGTTTAACCCAACACACAGGCTGGGCCTCAGAAACGCAAATAAATCATAATGTATTTTCAATTAGTTTGCACTCTTACTAGCTGCTGTCCTGAATAATTAGAAAAACAATTCACATTCTGCCAGGAGCCGATGTGAAGTGTTATCTCTGGGATAATTATCTGTCTGCAGTTCAGTTTCCTGCTCCTCTGGGTCAGCCCTGCTGCAGGAGGACACCCAGAGAGCATTAATGAGCTCTCATTGAAGATGTTAAAAAGCTTGTATTGATCTGCGTGTCCAAGAAGGGGATATTTAAGCCTCTGTGCTGAGGGCAGGAGAGCCGGGAGCCCCATCACGCAGACTTTTAGCCTCGGTGTTCCTGCCTTCCCCATCCTGGCTCAGCAAGTCTCCATACGAAGGGCAGATTTTCAAACTCGACTCGTAGCTTTATTCTCTGCCCTTCTTCCCACTCTCCCAGGATTTATGTTCTTTAAATGTGTGTGTGTGTGTGTGTGTGTGTGTGTGAGAGAGAGAGAGAGAGAGAGAGAGAGAGAGAGAGAGAGAGGCAGAGACAGAGAGAGAGCGAGGCAGAGAGAGACAGACAGAGACAGAAACAGAGACAGAAATAGAGGCAGAGACAGAGAAAGAGAGACAGAGAGGAGGAGGAAAGAATGAGTATGAATCCGTAAAGCTACAGCAACATGAATGAATGAATAAATGAATGAGAGAGTAAATAGGGAAGGAGAGAAAGTGCTTTCTTACCACAGAAGACAGCTAATAAATGTAGAAGGAAAGAAGGAACTCATCATTTGGCAACTACTATGGTAAAAACTGATCGAGGCAAGAAATATCGAACAGCACAGTGTGATGAGAAATGGGGATATTTGCACGGCCTCAGCATGTCTTTACAAGAAGATAACTTCTTAATTCAAAAAGAAGAAAAAGAATAACTTCTCAGTGGAGAAACTTGATGGAACCATCTTAACCAAGTGGTGAAAGGTGATGTTCATGGTAATGAGACAAATTGTCGTCGCTTGCCTCCCAGTATGATGGGTGTGGAGGAGGACACGGCATTGTTTTTGTGGCATCCCTGCCGAAATGCATGATCTGCTTAATCACCAGGCAACAGCAGACAAAGTCAAATTAAGAGACATTCTGTGGAATAACTGGCTTGTACGCATCTGAATGTCAAGTTCACGAAAGGCAAAGACAGACGATGGTAAGGGAGCCTAAAGAAAGAGACAGGACAGCTAAATGAAATGTGGGATCTGGGACCAGGAAAATGAAATGCGTTTTGCTATAAAGGACAATTGGGGACAATTTGAGAAATCCGAATAAGGTCTGTGGATTAGATCGTAGTGCTCTGCTAGTGCTCGTCTCCTGGTTTTGATCGCTGTGCTATGGCGCTATAAGAGAAAGTCTTCATTTTTAAGAGACTCACATTGAAGTATTTATGAGTAAAGAAACTCATGTCTACAAGTTACTCTCAAAAGACTCAAAAAAAGAAGTAATAGTGTATGTATGTGTATCTATACATACCTATATTTATTAATATCTTTATATTTACGTATCTATTTATCATCTATCTATCTATCTATCATCTAATCTAATTATCTGTCTATCTCTCATCTATCTACTTATCTATCCATTTATCCATTCACCCATCCAGTAATCCATAGAGATTGTGGTTAATGCTGACATAGGAAATCTGAGTAAAGGGCATACAGGTATTCTTTGTATTATTCTTGTAACTTTTCTATAAGTAAATATATATTTTTGGGGGGTGGGGGGTGGGGAGGAACAGCCTGGCTCTCCATCAGCCGTTCCCCATAAAGCGCACGGAGCTCTGTGAGAAGGACTCAGGCAGGAATCGTCTGCCTGGTGAGGACCCGGTGGCCTGAGCCTTGACTCACAGGGTATTGAGCTCAAGAGACCGCACATGAGACAGCCTTGGCCTTGGCGTTATGCGGCCGGGAGTCTTACCCCAGCCCTGTTACCAAGAAGCAGGGCGGCCCGGAGCAGCCACCAACCTTCCCAGGTGTTCCTTCCGCTGCCTGTCTGTAGTGAGGGTTGAACTTGAGCATCACGATCTGAACGCGCATAGCTGAAGGGGTTGGGGCAGATTCTTAGTGCGCTGGGTCACCATACTTGCTGAAGTGAAAAGGGGGAGGCAGCGTGGGGAGGAGGGGAGTGCACCAGACTCAGGGCCAGAGCACCAGGGTTTGCGTCCTGACTCCGGCAGGGACCGGAGGGTGTGCACTGTTGGAAACCCAGGTCACCTCTGTGCGCCTCGGCGTCTGCATCTCTGGAGGGAAGGGGCAGCCCCCGGCCTGCGGCCTGTGCACGCGCACTCAGCAACCACTCACTGAGCGGCACTTGGACCCGAGGCCCCTGTGCAGGGGAGGGAGGTGGGGGAGGGAGCTCGTGGGAGGCAAACTTGAACAGGTCACAGCTGGTGCAGGCTTTGGAGCCTGACGGCTATGGGTTTGGGTCCCTGGACCTGCTGATTGGTAATTACTTCACTCACTGAGCCTTGGTTCCTTATGTCGGAAATGGGGACAGCACAGTCTGTTTGTCTGTCTGTCTGTCTGTCTGGGCAGTGGGAGGTTTCGAGACAGTGACAAATGCCGATGCTCCAGAAAGAACAAGTGCTTTTGAGAAGGTTGTCTCCCTCGCCACCCCCCATTCTCCTCCTAACCCGCCCCCCCCCCCCAAGAAGAGGTGATGGTCACTGTATCGGCTGGTGGATGCTGGAACAATCCCATCTTTGTCCCCTGGTCCAACGAAAGCCTCGGATCAGATTCCACGGATGAGACGGGGCCCGCCCCCTCCCATCTGCCGGGCTGAGAACATCTCGCCTGCGAAACTGCTGATCTGTCTCGCTCAGAATACAAGGCAGGTCTCCCCAACTCTGCGTGCTGTGCTCGGGGTGCATTTGGAGAGACACCCAGCTAATCGTCTGACAGGCGTAGGAACGAACAGGTGAGCCCCGTGGGCTCTGAGAACTCACCTTTCGTCTCCTGAGAGGTCAACCAGATGTGCAGCTCTAATTAAGAGCTTATAGCACAGGCCCATCTGCCCAGCCTCACTGGGGCTCTGCCTCAGAAAATGTATTCTTTTGTCCCCCACTCTGACCCTACCCCCACCCCGCATCGCGCAGCCCTGTCAAAAGGTCGCTGTGCTGGAGCGTGGGACCGGGGAAGGCGGGACACCCTCAGGACGGGGTAGAGGGCTGTGGTCAGCCCTGGAGAGAATGGACAGCGTCAGCCGCAGGCACAGGGGCTGGCGACATCAACAATAGTAATAACAAATAAAAGCTTCCACCAGGAGCACACATGTTTGGACCCAACAATAGTTTGCCACCTTCCTGAGAGAGGCCAGTTTCTATCACATAAGGACGTGTGATTGATATGGTAATTTTTATATTAACAAATGCGTGCTGGAAATGCTGTGATTTATTTTTTTCTTGGAGGGGAAAAAAAAATGGAGCTTGCATGCCGCATCAATAATGATATGCTAATGACCTGTTTCCAAATTTAGATTAAAAAAAAATTCTTTTTAATTGGCAAATCTCAGCTAGAGCTGAGAAGATGGCATTCTTGGTGGAGGCCCAGTTTTAAGGTCCAAATGGAAGGTTTGGTGAATTTAACTGGGATGTAGACTTGTTTTGCCGGTTGGGGATTAATTATACTGCTGGATCTGGGTAGAGTTCAGATTTAGCTCTTCCTCCTTTGACAGGAAACAGCCTGCAAATATCGACTGGGCCTTCCATGTCACCCTTCTGCACGCACACACGTGCACGTGGCGTGCACATGTGTGAATACACGTGCACACACGTGCATAGTAGGCCCACCTACACACAGGAAGCATCCGAAAGGCTAAGGAAACTGTCAAAATGTTTTTTTTTTTTTTTAAGTAAAGGGACAACTTCCCTGATGAAAACAAAGGCAAATCGCTTTTGTTATCATTGTTAAAATAACTTCTGAGCCTACTTCCGTTTTCCCCATGACCTGGAATAAAAGATATTTTTTTCATATGAGAAAGTGGATGTTATTGGTCCATTAACTCTCCAGCAAGGCAGACGTATCACAAGAGGACGGAACTGGAATTAAAAGAGTTTAAAAAAGGGAACATTTGGGATAATAGCGAATGATCCCACAGTCTCCTTCGATTCATCCTTGTTTCTTTTTCAATCCCTCTCATCCCTTCTCTTCTTCACTTTTTCTTTTTCTCTTTCTCTGTGTATTCTGGGCATCTGGCATCCGTTTCTAGGACATGTATGCTCTCATATCAGACTCTCATCCTCTGTATTCGCTTTCTCTCTCTCCTCCCTCTCCTCCCTCTCCTCCCACTCCCTTCTCCTCTTCCCCTCACTTCCCTGTGAAACCTTCAGCCCCCAGAATGGCAGAGACTGGGCTGGGCTGAGTATGGACGCTTCCGATTGATCCATAAAAAGCTCCGGGGGACGAGAAGCCCCCTGTCAAGCCACGCCAGGGCCAGCCAGGGATTCTTCCCAGGAAGCAGAGGGCAGAGGACACGCCCGCCACGGGACGTGTCTCAGCCTTTGCATTCTTGTGCCCTGGAGCCTGCCCATGGATCTCTGTGGCTTCAGGGAGGTTTATCTTATCAGCCGATGTTTGGAGCTTCTCGGTCATTTCTTCTTTTTCCCCCTTAGATTTTGGAGTTGGAGAAAAGTCAGCCCTCAAAAGTTCCAGCTCTCAGAGCTGTCCTTCTGTAGACAATAGCAATATGTCAAAAGCACCATATAATAAATAATAGCTACGGTTTAAGTGCTTTGCCATGATATATATATATTTTTAAATTTAAACCCCTAATAGCCTTCTGAGACACTCTTCTTATGGCCAGTAGAGTAGATACTTTTCTAAAAGAAAATAAATCCCGAGTGCTATATTTGGGACATGGCACCAGTTTGGCGAACCCCACAAGCAGGACTGCAAAGCTAACCTACACAACGTGATCTCATTTGCGCCTCAGAAAACCTTCCCATGGGTGTGGATCGTAAATCCTGTCTTACAGAGGAAAATGGAGTTACAAGGACTTCCCCAGAGACACTGCGCATACAGCCAGTGACACAGTCTTCGTACACAGAACCCCTTCCTTCTCTGTGACTCTCCAGTCACCAATCCTGAGTCACCTGACCAGGGAGAGAAGGGTCAGAATTCATCTTTCCCTGGCCCCACCCCTTCTGGGCCGGCTGTCCCCTTCTTCAGTCTGTACCTTACTGAGAAGCTTTCCAAGGTCTTCTGCAGCTGGCCACACCCCTTCTTACCTGTCTTAGTCCTATGGGCCCTACTAATCTCAGCTTCGAAAATTCCTCCTCCAGGAAGCCTGCCTTGATACCCAGAAACTAAATTCAGAGCCCTTGCTCTGTGCTCCCCAGGCATCTGGCGTCTGTATCTCTTCACCCTCTCCCTCCCCCGTGGGAATGTAAGTGTCTGCTGACCGTCCTGGTAACCTGTGGTCAACCATAGCCAGACATTGTTATTCCTGGGGCAGCAGAACCAACTGGACAGCCTCGTGTTTTCAGAGTTGACATGTTTGGTGGGTGGGGGAGGGGGCTGGGGACAAATTGAAATGCCACATTATTGGCTCCTTGGGCTATAGCACAGTACCTGGCACATTCCAGGTGTTCCATAGATGCTTTTGGAATGGGTGAATGAATAGATAAAACAATATGTGAATAAAGGAATTAGCTTCAGTAAAGCAACATCATGAATCACCTCTGTGCATTAACCACATGGGCACCGTTAGCCCTATTTACTGATGAGGAAACTCAGGAGTGGGGGGGCTCTGTGCAGTGGGGAGCAGGTGGAGAAGCCAGGGCTGGGAACTGAGACTCTGTGTCGGTTACCTGCCCCTCACCTGTCTTCCAAGCAGCTTCTCCAGCTTGGCGTCCGGAGCCTTGCCCGTGACCAAGGGCTCTTATTATTTACCTTACTACAAGCTTCCGTCCTTGCTAAATGCTTCCTGGTTATTTACTGGAGGGTTAATGAAGCAAACAAGGACAACGACAGGGTACTTTTTTTCTTAATTTATTTTAACGTCCGAGTCTTCGTTGCTGGTGGCAGCTCCAAGAGTCCATTGTCGGTCACCGTGCACTACTTGTTGGCTACTGGCTGCACCCTACCCAGGGCGTTGGGCATGGGATACGCAGATCCATGGTTTCTGGAGCAGAGGCACCAAGCAAGGAGAGAAAGAAGGAAGAGGGCGGTGATACCAGGTGGCTATGTCACTGCAATACCGAGTCGCTCCCCTGCCGCTATGCGAGACAGCACATCAGGGTAGAGGGAGGTGGCACCTCCTAGTCCCTGAGCACAGCCGGGCATGCAGCATGGGGGCTAGGTCTCTCCGAAGTGCAGGTCTCAGCTCCCCAGGCTCCACTGCACACGGGACCGTGTCCCAGCTCTGCAGCTGTGGGCGAGTCGTTGAACCTCATGCTTACAAATGGGGACAACAGCACCCACTTCAACAGGTCGCTGAGCTGTGATCTAAGTGACCAGCTCTGTCTCAATGCCCAGTCGTCCTTCTTACCGACAAATGAAAAAAAGAGGTCTTCATCGCCAATTCCCCTATTTTACTCCCATTGGCCCTAATATCGCCACCACTACTGAGAGCTGTGACGTCCAATTAATAGCCACTGGCCACGTGCACCGCCGAGCACGGGAATGTGGTGACTCTGAACTGAGGTGTGCCGAGCATAGGAACTATACACTTGAATTGGAGATTTAGTACAAAGAAATCAATACGGAATCTCTCAGCAATTTTTTTATATCGATTACCTGTTGAAGATACAGTATTGTGGATCTAATATATTATGGTAAAGAAAAATAGTATCCTTTAGGCCAGGAACCCCTGGCTGCTGCCACGAGCTTCCCGCAGCGAACCCTGACAGCCTGCAACAGAAGCTTCATTTATGCATTGGGTTTCCGATCCATGTGGGCGTTCACCTTGCTTTTGGTTATTGCCACGTCTTCTTGCCCCTTTTTTATCTATCCTGCTCTAAGTTTTGCAATTGGATGGGCAAACGAACCTTTAAAGCGTCAACTCACCCTACCGTCTTGCCCTGAAGTTGTCACGCGTTTCTCCCTGAAGTTGTCACGCGTTTCCCCAAGGCTCTTGGACCCAGAGAGAACCTGTGCCTTTTGGTAAATGACATACGGAGACAGCCTAGATGAATATTAGCCATGAAAGGTATGCATTATTTATTTCCGGTTCAAGGTGACAGGGTTCAGCCTGATAGCACACTTTTAGTCGTATTAGGCTGCGATAAGACACCTGACATTGTTGCTCTCTTATCTGATGTCCCAGGAGCTCAGAGGGAGCAGAGGCTCTCCAGCAGGGACACGGGAACTTAAACAAAACATGTTTGAAAACTTACAGTTAGGGGCATCCCGAGAAATCTCGCCTTGACCGCCTGACTCACACCCACTTTGCTTCCCCTGGTACAGAGGATAATGAAAGTGTTTAAGAAACTTTTGTTATATAAAGGAATATCTGAACAAATAAATGAAGAAATAGAGAGTGGATCAGTAAATAAATGAATTTATGAATAAGTGAGTGAGTTAGTAAATAAACCAACTAACTTCTAGATAATTGGATGGATGGATGGATGGATGGATGGATGGATGGATGGATGGATACATGAATGGATATTAAAGTGGATGGGTGAATAAAATATTGAATGCCTACATTTCTGTAAAATGGGAGGAGGTAACTGGAAGTATGCCTGGTTGACTAGTAGGATGGAAGGATGAAAGATGAAAGAATATATGAATGAATAAATGGGATGAATGAATGGATGGGTTCAGTGTGGTGTTTTAAGTGAGGCTTTTTCTGGTATTGTGTCTTGTATTGTGTCTACCTCTAATGTGTCTACCTCTTCCCTCTTTTTATGTTCCTTCCCCGCCTTTCTGCTTTATTGTTTCCTCTTAGTACTTACTCCTGTTAAATAGGTGATATGATTCACTTACTTGTTCTGCTAATTGTCTTCTTCACCAGAACGTGAACTTCAGGATGACGGAAAGTGCCCCCTATTTTAGGTGGTACCCTAAGAGCCTTCAGCAGTGACCGTGCACGGGACTCTGGGCTCCAAAGGGAAACTCACTCTACGAATGAGGCTGACGAGAAAGCCAGTAGCGTGCCATGAGAGAGTGTCAGGGGTGGACGCCCCCTGTCCCCATCCGTCTGGAGCGTCAAGGAGGCTTCCTAAAGGAGGAGGCATCTGAGTCAACATTTCGAGGACTGATAAGAAGGCAGGAGGGACACTGCAGGCGGAAGTCCCCAAACGGAAGTGGATGCCGAGTGCAAAGAGAGGCTGGAACCGTGGCAGGAACCAAGCAAGTGTCCTAGGCATGGACCAGCATCACATCAAGAAAAGGCCCTGCAGTTCGTGTTAGAGAGTTTGGAATCTGTGTCTTATCTGCAAGGTTTGTAGGCAACAGAGTGATGGACCCAGACATCATAGGCCCAGGTAGAAACAGGATCGGGATTACGGACTTTGCAGTCTGTCCCGTAAAGTCCACCCGAGCCACATCGCAGGGACGGAGGCCACCACCGTCTTAAAGGAGGAGTCAGTTCCCAGTATATCTTTAGTTACTGGACCCTCAGCAGGCTGCTAACTTGCTGATGTATAATAAAAAATGGAGATTTGGTCTTGGTCCTCAGCTCTTGGCACAAGCTTCTAAAACCCTTGGGGTTTCCTGAGTGATAGCAATGACTTTTGTTATGGATGAGGAGCCCCTTCAGATCCCAATGCCTGAGTTTATGCTAATAAGGTGACTTAAGGGTGGGACCTCTAGCCAGCCTCGGGGTCATCCACAAAACCAATTGACTAGAAGCTTGTAGCTCTCAGCCCTGCTGACCTCTGACCTCTGGGAATGGAAGGCTGGGGGATCTAGAGGAAGAACTTCATAAACACTTGAAGAATGAGTTTAGGGGGCTTCTAGGTCGGGGAACCCATCATGGTGCTGGGAGGTGGCACACCCGAAGAAGGCGTGAGAGGTCCTGTGCCCCGCTCCTGCCCCCATGCTTTGCTCAAAGCATCTCTTCCCTCTGCCCTGCCCGCTTCTGAGTTGCATCCTCTATAACAAACCAATACAAGTAAGTGAAACACCTTCCTGAGTTCCGTGCATTCCAGCAAAGTGCCAAACTTGAGGACGGGGTGCTGGGAATCTTCTATTTACAGCCAACCCATCTGACGCCTAGGTGCCCTGAGGTCGTGACCGGTGTCTGAAGTGAGGGTGGCCCTGTGGGACGGCACCCTTAAACCCAAGGTGATGTTCGCTCCGGGGGAACGGAGTTGTCAGACGTCCAGTTGGCTTGGAGGCGTCACAGAACGCCCTAGCCATGCATGTGTGGTTCCCCCCATGGGTGTGATAAAATATGCAGGTGCATGTGTACCTGAGACTTCACTTCATACATCCGAAAGTGTCATGTCTGATCCAAGAGAAAAGGTAAATCTGGGGGTGGGTGGCTGGTGACAATTATTTAAGTAATATTTCCCAGCCTGGCCTTGTGGCTTTAAAAGGGACCCTAGTTATCTCGAGAGGCACTATCTGAACTGCTTCCTAAGACGTTTGTAAGCTATTTTTAATTCACGATGGACGTTTGGGAGGACCTATCTCGCCAGTGTGTAAGGAAGAAGAAGCCAGTGAGAAAAAACTTCTCTTGCTAAGGTAGAAATAACGTTCCTTAGCTTGCTCTGTGATGTGGTGTCTCTCAGCCAACTAAACTGAACTCCTTTCTTCACTGATACAACTTAGTATTTTTGTTTTGTTTTGTTTTGTTTTTTACTTAACAGTCACATTTATTTCCTGTGTATGAGGAATTTTCCAGGAGAGCGGGGATGTAAATCAATAGTCTGACTTCGTCCCCTCTCCTTGAGTTCAAACCAGTTTACCATGTGACCTGCAGTGTCCACTCACCAGGGGTGTGTCCCATGACTCGACTCTGGATTTGTCCACGTGATTTCCTCGTCCAGAGGGGTGTTTAGCGGATTCGTGACATAAGCAGAGGACAGGTCTCTGCTTTCGTGCATAATCTGCCACTGGCTTGAGATGACACGCCTGGGCTTGTGTTCTGGTTTGAGAAGGGGGACGAAAGCACTCTGGGAGCAAAGTCACCACACGCCAAGCTTAGCCCAGAGCAGGTGACTACAGCTGACCACAGACACATGATTACGCCCTGTCCAAACCAGCCAAGTCTAGATAAGATCCGTCCACCCCCAGCTGGCGGACAGACTCACGCGTTAAACAAATGCGATTATTGTATCCTGATGAGGTTTTTGTGGTTTGTTACACTGCATTTTTGTGGCATTAGCCAACTGATACAAAGATAAATCATAAAATCCTACAGGTGCTACAGTTCCACGGTTTGTTCCTGATCATTTAATGTGGCAATATTCTGAGACTATTTATACCTCGGTAAAGAATCTGCTGGTTGTTTTACAGAAGCATACTGGCAACGATGAAATTTCAACTGCAGAAGAAATTCGATGGAATAAGTTTTGGAAAGGCAGGAGACTGAAATTCCCACGTCTCAAAGCTCTCTGGGGCTCGAATGTCCATTTTAACAAATGAACGGTGTCACGCCAGTGTTTCTGTTCCGGCCACTGTGGTTCAGCCTCCACCCCAGGACACACGTGCACACACGTGAAGGGACCCTGGGTTTCTCGGATAAGGAGTCACCTCTTAGTTCCGTTTTCTTCTTCAAATAGGGAACGTCATCTCCAGGTAAAGCCAAAGAGGCTGGATTTTCAAGGGCCAGACTCATTCCTCTAAGGAGAGCCACGTTGTCTAAGCAGAGGTCACCGGGGGTGTGGCATGAGTCATAGTACATGATGAGAGTCACGCTATGGGTACTGAGGATGAATATTTGTTTTGAGCTCCCTGAACATCATCTCTGGGTTGGTGATGCTCACTCACTTGTCACCCACTGACTCCTGGGGATCAGGAAGAGAGGAAGGCAAGCGCTGCTGATCCACGGACCCCCAAAACTTTCCAAACCCCCTTCCTCCTTAGCATATTCCACAAAGATAAAATTTTACTTTTCCAGTTTCCTTTGAAGCTCAAGGTACTGCTATGGGTTGCTTTGTATCCCTCAAAGAGACACATTGAAGTCCTAAGCCCCGGGACTCTAGGATCTGAACCTATTTGGAAATGGGATTGTTAAAAAGGTGGTTAGTTAGATTAAGATGAGGTTAAACTGGACCAGGGTGCACCCTAATCCAATATAGTATGTGCCCTTATCAGAAGAGAAAGGTGTGGGCCCACAGATGCACAGGGAAGACAGACAGTGTGAAGACACAGAAGGAACATGGACCCGTGAAGATGTGGGCAGAGGCTGGAGCGACACTGTCACAGGTCAAGGAATGCCTGGGGCCACCGGAAGCTGGAAGAAGCAAGGACATACCCTCCCTCAGAGGGTCACGGGGGTGGTGGCCCCACTGATACGTCCTTCCTCTTTGGACCCCCGCCCTGCATTTCTCTGAGACGATCTGTTTCTGTTGCGTTAAGCCACCCAGGTCGGGGCACTTTGTTACATCAGCTGCAAAACCCAACACCGACTGTTACACACGTATTGGGAATAATGGCAAGAGCTTGAAGCCTACCAGAGACTCCTGAGAAGGGTTTTGGCTTTCTGATAGAAGGGACAGCCGTGGCTGTTCCTCGTTTCTTTCCACGGGTTCGGAGAGAGCCACGGTAGAGCCGGGGCTGCCGTGCTGGAGAAGGAAGAACAGCGACACGCAAAGAGCCGGGGTCTCAGACGGTGCCGTGGACCCGCTACCGTTCCAGCCCTGCACGGCCCACGTCCAGGATGGATGGAGACTGGAAAAGAATGACTTCCCAACTGTGTCGTTGACTCGTTATTTGATTTTCTGCTCTTTGCGACCCAAGAACTTCTTTTCTGGCACGGTAGAGTGTAGTTTGCCATCTCCTTTGTATCTACGAGGAGAGATGTTACTATTCCCTGCATCGCTTTCTAACTAACGCCTGATGCTGTGAACATTGTTCGGATGGAAACAGTGTTAGGGATTTACTCAGGCAACAGATCCTGACGGGGTACCCACCGCATGCCCGTCTCTGTTCTGAGTGTGTGGGCCGCCCCGGTACATGAAACTGACCCAGTGCCCCGTCCACGGAGGGCCAAGGCGACCCCGGCTCCTCCCGCGTAGATGGGGTGTGCCCGTCACGCGAGGAAGCATCGTCCTTCGGACGCTTCTCAAGCGGAAACAGGGCTGTGAATGTCCATTCGTTTTTCCTTCCCACGGTGCCCAGACCAAGAGTACCCTCCATCCACGTGTTCCCCCATTGCAATTTAAAAATCAGACAAGAAATACACCAACAAGGAAGCCTTGTATTTTCACTCACTGGGCTGGCCACCCTGGTGTCAGCCTGAAAACGGAAAAGATGTGGAGTCACATGATCAGGTTTGCCCTGCCCCATCCCATTCTGCTCCGGGCAAAAAAAAATAAATAAATAAAATAAAGACCAGGGACCCTAACAGAGAGGTCCCTCCTCACTGTCCTCACCCTCCAACAGCTTCTTCAGGTCTTTACGGAAGGATCTGGAGATGCTTCTAACTCTTGCATTCTCCATCTTTCTTAGGTGACAATGTCCCCTGCATCCCACTGTGTTTCTTTCTTTCTCCTCTTCCTCTTAGGCTTCTGCGGATCTTAAAGTATTTTTAGGGAGGTGGTGTTCAAAGTTTGGATGTGTGTTAGGCTGACAGTCGTATTTATTGGTGCCTTTTCTGACTTAAAAAAAAAAAGTCTGCATCTAAATTTAGTGAGGAGAAAATATCCTAAGTTAGGCCCTTTCCTGAGAGAGAGAGAGAGAAAAAAAAAAATCTCATCTTTTCGTATTACAAATCCGTCTTCTCAAATGAGAACTGCTAGTGTCGTTTCAAAGAAGAAAGAGTCGAGCTGCGGTAAAGAAAAAGCTTTCAAAATATGGGGGGGAAAAAGTAAGCTCTCTGAACGGTTTCATTCAAAGGGCTGTTTTTAATGTCGCCGTGGTGACAGATTAAGAAGGGGAAACTGAAACCAGACTTTTGACCTGTCCTGGGGTCGGGGGTCGCCTCTGTCTGTGTTGGGACCCCTTTGACAACTTCCTGGATAATTTGGCCATTATTTGCGTGTCTGGGCACTGTCTGACCTCGGAGTCTGGAAAAATGAGAAAGGCAGGATGCGTTTAGCTGCCATCTGGACTGCAGCGAGGGAGGGCTCGTCTAATCAGATCTGGGTGGGAAATACTGTTTGATCCCAGGTTAGAGGGGAAAAGCTTGCCAGGGATATTCCCCAGACTGGAGGGGGAAGGGTCAGATGACAGGCAGGCAGGGCCAGGATGTAGGGCCCAGGTCCCCGCCAGACACCGATATGGCTGCAACTAAAATTTGAATTTGGAAGCAGATCAATTATAAAGAGAAGGCCGGGGGGTGGGGGCGGGGGGCGGTGCTGGTGGCATTTCAAATGGCACGTGAACTTCTGCCATGAAAGTCCAGAAAGGCTGACTTTGCAAAATTCAAAGCAATGTATTTCTGACACAGACTCAGATCACAGGGAAAAAAAAAAGGCATTTTGGACAGAGACGGGGATTATTCTTTAAACCATAGATCGAATAGAAGACTGTGTTTATATAAAGTAATCGTAGTAGTTCAGCTTCATCATTTTCCGTGGCAGGTTTTCAAGGCGGAAAGCATATATATGGAGCTTTGCTTACTGAACATAATAAACGTATTTCTTAATTCGGGCTTGTTAATAAAAAATATATATATATATATATATAACAGTTCATCTGAGCTTCTAAAAGGTACGCAGCACATCCTGGGTGGTAGAGCCTGTAGGACCTTGTGTAGCATGGTGGATGGATGAACTCACCGATCTGAAGGGCCCCGGGTGTGACTTAACTTGTGGCAAAGTATCAAGTGTCATCATCTCACTTGGCCCTTGTCATAGCACCCTGAGATGAACGGGGATGGAGGAAGAACATCCAGGGAGGGTCTGAGAAGAGCCTCCTCCATCACTAGGGACGGCGTCTGAGCAACCGTTGGTAAGCACGCCCAGGTGCTGGCGGTCAGGAACGCGGGCATCAGCTCAGGAAACGGAGTGCAAGGCAAGATGAACTACTCACAGCCCGCCCAGGAGACTGTAAGGGAGAAAGGAGCACAGTGAGAGGAGCCTGGGGTAGGGCCTGGGGTCAGGCTCAGAGGCTGGGTGTCTTGGAGACGGGACAGCGAGGGCCTGAGCTAAGCCTGGAATGACCGAGAGACTCAGGAAAGAGAGAAAAAGGAACAATGAGAGGCAGGAGAAATACTGACGCCAGGGCTAGGTTAGACTTCCCAAATATCATCACGTTCAACTCCATTTTATAGACAAGGAAACAGTGAGAACAAATTTCAGGAAGTTTGTCTTAAGTCGCCTCGTTAGGGAGAGGCAGAGCTGGATCCAGTCCCACGAGAGGTGATGCCCCAAGCGTCAGACCCCAAATTCCCCCCGAAAACGAGAACCCCACGTCTTGTGCTTTTTCTGTCTCCACTGATACTTTCTGGTTCACGTTCAGCAAGATAAACCATCTAATTTCTGAAATTTTTAAGAGCCTCAGGTTTGAGGTAAGTAAGCTGGTTTTAGGTTTTAGTGATTGCACAGAACAAGAAATGTCATAATCCAAGAAGCTTTGGCCTTGAGCTTCTCCTGACAGGGCTGGGATCTTGGCAAAAACAAACAAACAAACAAACAAACAAACAAACAAACAAACAAACACGCCTTCTTTTTATCTTCAAGGAAGAAACATCGCACAACACTTAGGCAAATACATTTAGGTCTATTTCTTGTATAATATGTCTCTGGCTACTGATTTTTTTTTCTTTTTGGCAGAGGGGACATCTGTGAAAAGTCTTCTGCCCGCCTTTATTGGGCACCTACCATGTATTAACAGTTCACGAATTCACTTGGTCTCACGACCCAAGCGGCACATGCGTACTGGGGACCAGGATTTAGATGGGAAGAAGGCGTGGCTGTGAGTATGGTGAGCCAGGTGCCTGTGAGATGCCCACTCGGGTCCCCCACGTGTCCCTCCCACCGGGCTGCATGGGCCCCTGAGTGCTTCTGACTCTTGCACGGTGTTCGCAGGGGCTGTCTTATTTCCCACATGAGGTTCGCCTGTGCTTTGCATTTCTTATTCTTGCTGGATTTGTTGAAGTTTAACATTTTGCCACTGTGAATGAGAATTAAAGAGAAGCCCGTACAAGAAGAACTGAGGCCGTAGGTTCCCATTTGAAGACATCCATGGTTTCTCCCGGACCCGAATCGCATCAGATCATCCTTCCTTCTGGGCCTCAGGTACCTCATCCAAAAGAGACGTGGAGCGTCCTGGGGACCACGTCATCTCTAGGGACACGGAACTCAGAATTACACGGCCTGGATCGTGTTGTCTGCAGCCGCGGTACGGGTTCGGGCTTGGTTTTAAGACTCACCTCTCCCCTTGGGCCCTGTGTCCCGTTTCAAAGCATGCCGTGGGGAACGCTAGGCACTCATTAACTATCGGGAGGCTCCATCTGCCTCTGTCTCTCCTCTGAAATGACTGCCAGACAGCCACCATCAAAGCCACATGTGTCCTGCCGTTCCCGGAGCAGGATGGGGGAGGAACGCCGTGGAGCTGCCTGTCTACACCGAGCGAGACACAGAAGGAGTGCTCTTCAAAAAATTCCCCGGCAAACGGCGAGATTCAAGGTCCGTACACCCACCACGCACACTCCCAACGCCAAGTGCTTTCTGTTATTATTTATTTTTTTTCCCATGTACTTCACCTCATGGTCTCATTGAAGCCAGAAGTGAGGACTCACTTTGGAGTCAGAAAATGTAGACGCAGTGGACGGTTTTTCCTTGGCTGGTGTCCGCATGGGATGGAGACCTGGGGCTGTGGGTCAGCCCTTCAACCCTCCTCCTCCATGGGACCTAGGGTAGGCTGCTCGGATGATGTGAGTCAAATGCTCTTTGATCCAAACAGAGAAGCATTCATCACATGTCAGGGAAAATTATTTCTCTAAAAAAGATAATTATGATAATAAAATTCCGGGCCTATGAGAAGGTGTCCCATGCCCCAGCCGATGGCCCTGGATAAGTCACGTAGTCCCTCTCTGCCTCTGTGGGCAATAATACAACCCACTGCTCTGGATTTCGGTGAGGATCGATTGAATTCATCCCTAAGAACAGGGCCTCGTTCACGGTGAGTGCACAACGAACACTGACTGTCATCCTCCTCCTCGTCATCGTTGTCACCTGGTCGTTACGTCATTGCCTTGAGCCTCAGTGTCCCAAACTGTAAGAGCTGGAGGGAAGACAGTTGCTACTTGTCTTGCAGCCCAGGCCCAGTATCCAGAGGGATGAAGTGGGTTCCCGTGCCTCGTTCACAGAGGCTCTGCATCAACACGGGGACATCTGAGCCAGGACCGAGGGCACCCGGAGCCCAGATCCTTGATCTGGCTCATTTTCTAAAACCACTTCATAAAATCAGAGGAAAATAAAAGAAGAGGAGGAAGAAAGAAAAGGAGTACAAATGAGAAGACAGCAAATAAGCGAGGCACGCCTTGCTTTTTGTCACTTGAAAGTCCTCATTTTAAGACTGTTCCCTCAGCTCCTGGAGTTCTTGTGTCATTATCTTCTGTTAAAAGGATTCAAATGACATTATTTGCATGGAAACCCGCATACCAATGATGCCATCTTTGCCACAAAGTTGCATGACAATGAAGGGGATGATGACTGTGTCACATGGACATGACATCCTTTGTGCCGTTAAATCGAATGTGAATGCTGGCGGTCTTAGCTGCTCAAGTCCCCTGAAAACACAACACTTCTGATAAGAAATGAATATTTTAGGATGCTCACTGCAGGTGCCTCAAATGGGGCTAACCTCAGCGTCACTCCAGGTCAGGCAAAGATTTCGAAACCAAGGTGGACTTTGTTAGCCCGCTGTGAGACAGCAAGGGAAGTTAGGTTAATAAACTAGAATATCGCCCAAACAAATGTCACTCACTATGACCGGATGGCGTGTCTTCAATGCCTTTTAAAAGCAGCGTCACTTGGACATGTCTGCTGGGAAGTTTAAGGATGACTCTATTCATTGTAAAAAAAAAAAATGGCATGTCTGGGAGGGGGCTGGGGACCCAAACTGACCTCCCGTGGGGTGGGACCCACAGGCTGCATGCTTGCTTGCAGGGTGGGGCAACGTTCAGGTGGTCCAGGGAGAGAGCGTTTGGGGAACGTGGAATGGGACAGAAGAAAGGACATGGGAGGCATGAATGTATGTCCCAGGGAGAGGGCGAAGGTTAAAGCCCCACATACAGTTACAATGAGAGGGAACCATCCTCAGGAGGGCTGGGGCCCCCCATTTGTCAGATCTCCTGACCGGGCAAAGGCTGGGGGTGTGCCACCCTAAATTCTACAGCCGGCCAACCCGGCTCAGCTCGTGGCTTAGCCCGCCAGCAAGATCTAGACACAAGTCAGAGTGAAGGGAAAGAGTTATCTGTTGATGGAATTAACGCAGAATCTCACATTCCGAGAATTAACATAGAACTGACAGGAACTCATAACAGTGAAAACTATGGCAACACCAATGAGAACGAGATTCATAATAAGTCCTGCTGATAGAACAGATGACAGTCACCAGTGTCGCCTCATGCTTTTCTTTCCAGATGGGGCTGCTGCCCGTGGGCCTTCCCGCTGGGGTCTCGCCTCTGCCCCCTGGGCACCCACAAGCTGAATGCACTGAACCCGGAGTCTCCGGCCATGGCTGGTGAGTGAGGGGTGGCCAGCCCTCAGCCCGGATCAACCTCTGCCTGCCTGAGCGGACCCCAGGCTGACCCGAGGCTGACTTAGCAGAGCAACCCTGAGAATCTCGCTCCTTGTTTGGCTGAGATGACAAGGGTGTCCACCAGACTTTGCCCACCCTCCCTAGGGAATCAGAGAGCGTGTCCCACAGCGCTCAGTGTGTGCCTCTGAGATAGCAGCTGCCACCCGCTTTTCTGGGTTACGGGATGTGCAGTCACCCCACAAGACATCCCGTAAGACCTGCGGTGATCGAGTTCCACCTTGTCCCCACAGTGCCTTGCACCGGGACCAGTCATCATCACCAGGGCCAGAGCGGCCGCTTAAGTGGTGCTTCCCCCTGTGCCTGCCACCGAGATCACTGCTGTCTCCCTCGCCATTTTAGTGACAAGGAAACAAAGGTAGCAAAACGGAGCCAGCAAAGGGCCCAGGTCACCCCGCCCCCCATGAGAAGAGGCGGGGTTGACGCTGGGAGGTCCAGCCCAGGGCCACGCTCCAGCCGCCACTCACCCCTGCGTCTTTCAGAAGATGCTCTCTAACGTTTTTAATTGAATGAGGTACGAAGGATCCTGTCTTTTGAAGAAGAGTGATAAAGAAGTCACAAACGCCGTCGTCCCATTGGGCGGGACATATTTACCTAGTTCCAAATGAATTTAGGAATTCTCATTTTCTTGAAAGCCAGCTCCTTCGCCTTTTTTTTTTTTGCGAACAACACGTCCAGTGATACGATGTCCTACGAGGGTGTCAAACTCAAACGTTAGAACTAAAAGGTTCTCTGGGGAGGGGGCTTATTGCCAAGGATGATCGAGACAAAGCATGGCAGCGGAGGGTCTGCGAAAGCTCCCTGAGCTCTTGTTCTCATTGACACCGCTGGAATATAATTGAAACATCCTTCAAAGACAGCTATTCCAGGTCCCCTCTCAGCTTTGATATGGCTTTTTAATCAGGAGACATTGTCGCCTCACAATGAATGTGGAAAGCATTTGAAATAGTTTGTAGATGGAGTGTACTGCTTCTGACCTCCGTCAAAAGACCACATTAAAAGGAAGTGGAAAAAAAAATTCACGTGGATTCTCCCGGGCGCCAAAGCACGGAGGACACGGGGAAGATGCTGAGGGTTGGATTCATCCAGGAGAAAGGACTAACCACTGAGATAGTTGGAGAATGAGAGCTCAGCTTCGCCTGGGGCGGCCGAGTGCGGTTCTCGAGCCCACGAGATGCTGGGATCTCAGATGTTGCCTCTGAGTAATTGACATCATTGTTTTTTTTGGGGGGGGGCATGCCTTATCTTTGCTCCTGTTCCCCAAAATGTGGTCAGTGGCCTTCAAAAACTGCCACCTTCTCACCTCGGTGTGGAAGAGGTTTCACACTGCGTCTCCCTCTGGGTGACTCCCAAGGCACACGGGTATCGAAGGCTCTGGAGAGTCACTCACAAAAGGAGTCTCTGTAGGATTTTGAAAAAAAATTTTTTTGTCTTTTCCAGGGGGGTCCTTTGTAGTCTGCAGGCCTGACTCATAAAGGGAGAGACCATCAGGGGTCAGAAGCGGTCTGGGGTGACACACCTGGTTAGCCCCAGAAACTCTCTGCCCGCCCCCGAATGGGGCCTCTTCCAAATCCCATTTCCTCCCAGCTCATTCAATTACACGAGTGACCAGGAATAAATCAAATGCAATTAGCTGAGTTTTTATCTTAAATAACAAGACGTAGATGGTCTGATCATATTAACACGGGAGTTGGGAGGGGTTAAGACATAGAAATAAATACATGTAATACGAAGGAGACTCAAGTGGAAGCTACAGGAGTTGGCAGTGGTGCCTGGAGAATTCACAGGAGGGAGGAAGCCCCTCCAGGGTGAGGGGCTTGTGGGGAGGGGTCGGGGAGGAGGATGGGTTGGTTTCCTGGGGGGAGTGGTGGCACTTTAAGTACACTTGAAGCACAGGTAGAATTTTTGTAAGCTTCTTATTGATAAAAATATAACATTCTTCCCGAATTACAAAAAAAAAAAACCTCTTCAGTGTCTCATTGTAAAAAGAGTTGGAGACTGTAAAATAGAAAAGTGAAAATGTCACCATCACTCCAGCGCTAAAAGCTAATCGTGAAACTGTTCTTGTGTATCTCTATCCACTCTTTCTAGAAAAGACGATTGTTTTCGCAACACAGCTAACATTGTGTCCGTGACTCTGTGATACGATTTTTTCCTTACTTTTTTTTTTTGGCCAATATAGCAAAAGAAACATGCATTCTTTCTGGTCACTGTCTCCAATTATGGTCTAATATTTTTCAGGTTGATAAATGAACCAACGCTTTCTTACTGGGTAATTATTTTTTCTTAATTTTATATTTTTTTATACTTGCATAAGTCCACTAAGCACATGTGTGCACGTAGTCAGAATCTCCACACATCAAGCTTCACTGTGAAAGCAGAGGGAGGTCCTCAACGTCTTTTACAGTGACACATATCAAGCATGCCATTGATATGTCATATTGACGTGCAAAGTGTTTATCACCTCCATGGCCATGCTCGCTGAATTTCCATCTTTGTGCCGCAAAAGACCTTCATCCACATTCAGACAGACAGATATAAATCACCCACTGTTGGAGGGGAAGAGGGTTGGATTAAATTCTGGAATCAAGGCTATGAGATTTTTAATTTCTCAGTTGAAAATTCACATTCCAAAATGAGACTAGAAGGTCTGGAAAAAAAGGATGCGGGTAGAAGAATATTTTCTACCTTCTTTGACAAACTACTTGAGTCCTTTGACCTGAAGGGGAATCGAGAGCAAGAGTAAAAA